>JAPPVO010000007.1:44718826-44721326 GCA_030407325.1 Camellia japonica
ACGATGTTGTTTTTGATTCTGTCTCCAACACAGGTTTTGTCACTAGAAAAACTGTTTTCTGAGGAGGTTTTTGGGTGCACTGAGGAGTATGGTGGGGGATAAGGCGCTGAGTCCAGATAGTTTTTCTATTGGTTTTTTTCAGCACTGTAGGGGGGTGGTGAAAGAGGAGGTGCTGGCAAGTATTCGAGCAATTTCATCAAACAGGACAGTTTGAGAGGAGTCTGAATCCCACTTTCATAGCTTTGATTCCTAAGAAGGGAGGGGCAGAGAATATCAGCAACTTCCAACCTATTAGTCTTTTGGGAAGTGTCAATAAATTATTGGCCAAAGTTCTGGCCAATAGATTTCGGGGTGTGTTGGAGAGGGTGGTGTCAAAGTCGCAAGATGCTTTTGTAGGAGGTCGTCAGATTTTGGATACTGTTCTTGTGGCTAATGAGTGTGTGGATTTGCGGTTGCGTCAGCGTAAGGAGGGGATAATTTGTAAGTTGGATATTGAGAAGGCATATGACAATGTCAATTGGTCGTTTTTGTTATGTGTTGGAGATGATGGGTTTTGGGAAACGGTGGAGGAGGTAAATTCATTTTTGTATTTCGATTGTTCGCATGTCAGTGTTGGTTAATGGAACACTGGCCGGTTTTTTCCCCATATGGAGAGGTTTACGACAGGATGATCCTATGTCCCCTTTATTGTTCATTCTAGTTATGGAAGCACTGAGTCGTTTGTTGTCCAAGGCAGTTCAAGGGGGTTTGTTGTCGAGTTTTGCAGTGGGGGACGAGCCTGCTTCTTTGGTGGTTTCTCATCTTTTCTATGATGATGATGCGCTTATTTTTTGTGATGCGGATGCTATTCAGATTGGTCATTTGTGGTGTGTGCAGTGTTATCAGAGGCGAGCCTAAGCGCTCGCCTAAGCGCTAAGCGAGGCGAGGCGAGGCTTCAGCGCTTCAGGTGTACTGAGGCGAGGCGAAATGGTGAGGCGATGGAGAAGCGCCTGAAGCGAGGCTTAGGCGAGGAGGCGTGAGGCGAAATGAAGCAACGCTTCATCAGATTTTGAACTGATTTAAGTTCGAATCATCATCTGGGCCTTCATCGACAAAGTTAATTACTAAATACGAAGTCCAAACCCTAGATCGACTACGTTCGAATCATCTGGGTCTGCTGGGTCTTCTTCTTCTTCGTCGAATCGTCTGGGTCTTCGTCGAATCGTTCCGAGGTGAGTTCCTTCTTCTTCCTTTCTTCTTCTTCCTTTCTTCTTCTTCTTCCTTTCTCCTTTGTTCACTGTCAGACCCTGTTCTTCCCTTCGACTTCACTGTTCTCCTTTGTTCGACTTCGACTTGAAGAAGAAGAACACTGTCGAACCTGTTCTTAAAATTAATTCAATTATTTTTTAAAATTAATTTTTAATTCGCAAAAATTAATTTTTAAAATTAATTCAATTATTTTAAAATTATTTTTTTTTTTCAATTAATTCAATTACTTTTTTCTTCTGTGTTAAAATTTCAATTATTTCTTAAAATTTTCTGGTTATTTTAATTTTCTGTTATTCAATTAATTATTTTAATTCAATTAATTTGTTTATTTTAATTCAATTAATTTAATTCAATTAATTTCCTGATTATTTTAATTTCCTGATTATTTAATTAATTATTTTAATTCAATTAATTTGTTTAATTCATTAATTTGTTTATTTTAATTCAATTAATTTGTTTATTTTAATTCAATTAATTTCTTGGTTATTTTAATTTTCTAGTTATTCAATTAATTATTTTAATTCAATTAATTTCAACTATTTTAATTTCTTTATGTTCTTTAATGTTATTAAAATATGTTCTTTGGAATGATAACTGCATGATGGTTCTCGAAAATATTTATATTTTTGTCTATATCATTTATTTTAAAAAATATCCTTTCTGGTCGCCTCGCTTCGATGAAGCCCTCGCCTCGCCTCGTCGCCTCGCGCTTAGGCGTTAGGTGACCTTGTCGCCTCGGCTCGCTTTTCGCCTTAAAAAACACTGGGTGTGTGTGTTTATGCTTTGATGCGGTGTCTGGCCTTCAGGTAAATTTGGCTAAATCGGAACTGATCCCAGTGGGAGAGATGGCACGTCTTCCAGTGTTGACTGTTGTTTTGGGTTGTAAGGTGGTTATGTTATCAGTGTCTTATTTGGGACTTCTTTTGGGGGCTACTTTTAAGGAAACAAGAGTATAGGATGTGGTGGTGGATAGATTGCATCATTGGCTAGCAAGATGAAGTGGCAGTATTTGTCTAAAGAGAGAAGGCTTACTCTGATCAAGAGTGTTCTTTCTAGTATCCCGACGTATTTTATGTCTTTACATGTCATGCCTATGGCGGTGGCAAGGCGATTAGAGAAGCTTCAACGGGATTTTTTGTGGATTGGGTGTGGGGAGGTTTTCCATTACCATTTGGTGGATTTGGAGAGGGAGTGCATTCCTAAGGGCTCTTTTAGGAAAGTGGTTGCGGCGATTTGCAGAGGAGAGAGAACA
>JAPPVO010000007.1:44726326-44758802 GCA_030407325.1 Camellia japonica
TAACTACATAAAATCAATGTACAAACAAAACATTATATTACATGCTACAAATACTGAAATATGCATAAGGATTTAGTTAATAAACTACTTTCCCATTTTGAACTATCAATAGTGGTAAAACTGAATTTTATTGACAAATTCTTTCACCATCACATTGAGCATCAAATGCCACAAAACAAATCTATTTTCATTCCATACTCATATATGAGCTGATATTTTAGGGTCCCTTTATAAATCCTTTCTTACCTAATTCATGAATTGGTTTTCTAATGTACTATCTCAAATGAAATGTTAACTACACAATCAAGGTAACACGCATGCCAAAAAAAAAACAGTAGTTGAGCTTAAGCCTCTCATCAACTAAAACATTGTGAAACTTCCTCAACCCAAAAATCAATCTTGTGTTGTGTATCGCAGAGCATGGTTTATACATTATTCTAAGGGCAGAAATCATGAGAAACAACTAATTGTCCTCCGTTATTGAAATAAAATCAGTCTAAAAAGGACCATTATTATTATACATCCACAAATCTCATTCACTAATAGAACTCAAGAGACCAGTGCCTAAGCTGCTTGCTGCATTCATCCACTAACTATTCCTCAAAAAATTTATCCATTAGGCATAGATACCATCACCAAATCAACACCATGCCTTTTCACACACCTCCACTGACATTTTTACTACACTTCTAAATATGCACTTGGAGTCAAATATTGTGAAAACCAAGTTGTCAAGTACAAATGCTACGACTCATTGTGCCTGTTTGATAGAGCTTTATTTCAACTTATTTCAACTTTTAGCTTAATTTAAGTTGTTTCATTGTGTTTGATATAGCTTAATAATACAGATTATAGCTTTTTATAAATGAAAAATCAGCTTTTTCTTGAAGTGGCTGTGGGGGTGCTTAACAATTTAGCTTAAGCGGCAAGCTGGGAAGGGAGGGATGAAATTACTTAAATGCCCCTCATTAACTTCAACTATTACCAAAAAACCAATATATAAACCCACAACCAAACACTGTTCACTTCTTCAGAGAGAGAGAAAGCTTGAGAGGCGATTTCCAATGGCATGAACCAGCTCTCTCTAGTGGCGTGAACTAACTCTCTCTCTCTCTCTCTCTCTCTCTCCCCCGCACGATCTGACGATGGGGGCTGCCGACTAGGGTTTTGCAAGTGACGATGATAACGATCTGACGCGCTCTCTCTCTCTCTCTCTCTCTCTCTCTCTCTCTAACAATGGGGGCTGCCGGCTAGGGTTTTCAGTGTTTTTTTAATAATAATAATTATTATTATAAAGCATTTTAAGCCATTAATGAAATAAGTTTTATATTAATTGATACTAATTAATAATTTTAGTATTAATTGATACTAATTAAGCCATTAATTGATAATAAATTAAATTAAAAAAATATTAATAAATTGGTATATTTTGTAACAATTTTGTAATAATAAATTAAAAAAATATTAATTGGTATTTGTAACAATTTTTAATAAATTAAAAAAATATCAATTAATATTCATGTATTTATAAACTAAAATGAATATAATTTGAAAATTTTAATTGGTATTTCAACATTTTTCAAAATTTTCTCATGATCAATCTCATCATGCATGCACCACTTCTAATTTAAAAAAATAAACTATAAACTAAAGAAAAATAAATAAAATGAAGAAAAAAAAAAAGAAAGAAAGAAATAAGGAAAGAAGAGAATAAAAAACAATTAAAAGAAGAGAAGAAAAAATAAAAAAGAAAGAAGAGAAAAGAAAATAAAGAGAAAGAAAATAAAATAAAATAAAATGAAAAAAAAGAAGAAAAAAAAAAGGACAAAAAGGACATTACACAGCAAAAAGCTATTTTATAACTTATTCAACCAAACACTACTCAGCTGATTAAATCCATAATCTCACAGCTACATCAAACTAGTTAACAACTTATGTTTAAAACTATAATCTATAATCTGTTGAGCCATAATCTATAATCACTTTCCCACAGCTCTACCAAACGGGGCCATTATCTCTAGAAGTAACCAACATATGAAAATTGGCCTCAAACATTATGTAACACCGTTACATTACAGTTTGATAGATACCAAAACCGATATTTCCCATCGCAGTGTGAATAAATTCTCAGAGTAGCTTCCTTAAAATAACAAGCATAACACAATAGCATCATAACTTCCTTAAGCAATGGGTGTAGCAACCATAAGGTCGTTGCGTAATGGCCCTTTACACAAGTTGTCAGCCATCAAACTTGTTTAGATGCACAACAGACTGCTTTTTTTTATGTTTTGACTTGTATTATCAGTTCCTCAACGAACTTCACTGTAAACCTCCAAAAAGTGGAGTGAAGCTTAGATCTATGAGAGTTGAAGCATAAATCTATAGATATACTATACAATGTATAGATATACTATACAACATGGGTCTCTTCATCTTTTTATTAAAATTTCCAAACAAAGTAAGTTTTATTATTTTTTGAATATGTCATTATTTTTTCATTGTATAAGTTATATCTATTTTTTTCACTTTTTAGGCTTCATTTGTTGAAGAAATGTTGGAATCTACACTCATTTACTCTTCCTATACCCTCATCTTGAAATAAATTGAATAGGACAATTTAAATGGTTTTTTTGGCTTTTATTTTTATTAGCATATGAAATATGAATGAAATTATAGAATATCACAATGTTTGTAGCGATTAGTATATGTGATTTACTATTAGCACATGAGAGTTACTACTAGTATAAAATATAAATTACAATGAAGTGTGAAAATAAGCATGATACATATACAAATGGATTATTCAATTAGTTTGTCAATCTTAAATGCATTGTGAATTTATGACACATGAGGATGATATGAATAGAAGTAATGCCTTTATGACACATGAGGATGATATGAATAGAATTGGAAAAAAGGTTGTAAGACATAACTAGAAATTGACGGACATTTGCAAGCTTACCTTGACTAAGACCTTTGATTTCCCCATAACTTTGACTACTTCACCAACATATGAGCCAGGCTCCTGCAGCAGTTGTAGTTCTTCTTTCAGCATCCTCACTATAATAAACCAACAGAATTATTAGCAAAAGGATCAAAACATGTTTTACAAAAACAACTTGGAGCATTATTTCTTGTCAAGATGTACATTACATGATTCAACAACACGACCCCGACTAATTTGATTGGCACCGCAATTGTGTTAACAAGTAAAATCAACATTCACAATCAACCATACACCAATTCACATCCACTTCTCTATGACCCACTCACTCAACTCAACCCTTTCGTAGTCATCAATTCAACTTAATCGCAGAACTCTTTTTAACCTTGGATTTTACATAATTTCAACTCAATAGAACAAAGAAATGCAAATTCTCTTAATATTTGTAGACAAAACACAAATCAAATTAAAACACAAATCAAATTGAAAGAGAAAACATTATAATAGTAATTCCACAAAATTAAGCGAAATCAACAAACATAAAAACAACAATTCTTCGAACTGCAATGCGAATAGGTAGGTACCTTTGGAATTGAGATCATTGCGCTGAGCTTCAAGGCGATTGAGATTGTGAGTCTTCTGGCGAACCTGGAGCTGAAGATCGTGTATGTGTTGGAGGTAGTACTGCCTGAGGCCCTCGCCTTGCTTCGACGTCGCCATTTTGGAAGGACAAGCATCGATGGACGATGCTGGGGCTGGTTGGCTCCGCTCGATTGCTGCTGTCGCCATTGTTTGTCAGAGAGAGTAAAACGAAAAACCCTAGAAATTGGGGGCAACTTTGGATTTTGATTTGGTATTTGACGTGTATATTTGCTTCAAAGCTGGGAATGGAATCGTTACTTTTAAAAATATATTCACCATCTTCCCTTCTAATTTTTTGAAAATACTTTTCGAATAGGTTTCTATATATGATTTGAGACTGAGAGTTATATTTTGAATTTGTCAATTTTAAAATTATGATTTAAGTGTGAAAATGTGACATGATATTTATACAAAAATTTACAATTTATAACTAAACACATAACTCAAAATTTTATTACAGCTCATAAAAAATTTTAAAAAATTTAGACAATATTTTTTTTGAATATATAAAAAATAGCATGTGTCGATTGTAGTCAAAAAAAAATTTGTATTGATCGGACGGCCGGTGAGACGTTCGGTGGGATGACCGGTTAGCCCAAATTTTCCCGCCTAAGATAGAGTTTTCAAAATTAAATGTGGAATTAACTCTGGAAAACTATAAACAAACGTCAAATGCAAATAAAAGAGTGAAATTATAGTTTGAAAAACATTCCAAACATAGCCCTAATTTCTCATTTTTGGTATTTTTTTATTTTTATTGATTTTTTTAATAGTATAAGTAAATTATTTTAATTTTTAGACACATCTAATATAAATACACTTAAAAAATAATAATTTTGTGAAAAAAATCTTTACAAAATTCACTAAAAATACCAAAAATATAAAAATTTAGTGTATTTTTTGTGTATTTATTAATTTTTTAAAATATTTTTTCACAAATATTTTACTTTTTATAGATGCATCTAAGTAAGATGCATCTAAGAAAGTAAAAAAAAAAATGCTCAAAATTTTAAAAATATTTACTAAAAACAAAAAAAATACAAAAAACAAAAAACCGAATTCATAAAACTGAAACCAAACATATAGATTAATTTTTATATTTAATTCGTTATTTGTATTTACTTAAAATACAAATTCTAGTTTTAAAAATTATATCTTGCCTTTTAAAGAAAAAAGTTTGGGTAAATTATCAATAACTTTTAATAATTGAATTTAATTATTATCAAGTCTTATTGAAAATAAATTTTAATAAAATTATCGTTAAAAATAATTTTTTATGACGATTTTTTACATATATCGCTAAAAATTGGCAATTAGTGACTTTTTTGTCACCATTTTATAAATTTTTGTTAAAACTTATCATTATTGATATTTTCTGTCATGAATTTTCAAACTACCGCTGAAAGTTGAGAATTAGTAATATTTTTTTGACAATTTTTTTAAACTGTTGCTAAACTTATAATTAGTGACATTTTTTTTGACAAAATTTTCAAAGTATCACTAAAACTTAACAATTAGTGATTTTTTTAATAATGTGTAATAAAAATGCCATTAATTATTATAGGACTTATTAGACAATAATTAATATTTATTTATGCTGTCACATCACATTTAAATGATCAAAATACTCCCACCCAAAAGATTTTGCCCTAGCCCACAAATGTAAACATGAAGGATATAAATATAATTTTACAGGTAGCTTTTAACTACCTTCCCAAATGATTTTCATGCCAAAAAAGTCTAACTTCTAGCTTTTTTGACGGGCTGCAAAACGTAACTTTTGTTTTTCTTCTCAAATGACACCTTTCAAATAAGCCCTACCGCCGATCATTCGCGTCTCTCTCTCTTATATATATATATATATATATATATATGTATATGCACATTTTTATATATATACATAGTTTTGTGTATATTTGTATCTGTTTGTGCTAATGGGTGTGTGTATACTGATAATGGGTTTTAATAGTTGGATGGGTTTTGTGGGTTCTTGCTTCAATTTTCTGATTTTTAGTTTTAGTTTGTAACCAATTGTGTAGACTAATTTATCTGTTTTGGTTTGATAGGAGAAAGTAAGAAATCAAAGAAACTAAGTTAAAAAATATATATATATATATATTTTTTTTTTTTTTTTTTTTTTTTGGTGTTTTGTGACCCAAGAAAATCAAGAACAATAGGGATGTTTTGATAAAACTGAAAATTTTAGCACTGAATTATTAGTGCTAATATTTTTAATTATATTTTTTGAAAATATATTCTATTGCGCTGGTATATACAGAATTTAGTGTTTTTTTCAGCCTCTGTTGCTTAGAATGAAGACCCTTTTAAACTGAATTTTTAGATTAAAGTATTTGATGATTATGCATTATAAAGCACACTTAATTGCAAAGAGTAATCTTGTGATGCCCAATTTTATATCAAATTTGCTTAGCATATGATGTGTCATCGTTTCGTTGTGCAATGCATAGCACCAATGCAAGAATGAAATGTAAGGTGTGCCATACAAAAATTTGGCAATCCTTGCAAGCATTACTCATTTGGAAAACCACTGGATATGTTAATATGTTTAGTTTTAAGTACTTGTTTGTTTGTTTTTACAAATAGGCCTAACTATTTCTAGTATGAGTATTTAGGTTATTTGAGGTGAGAATTTAATTTTTAAATCAAAAAATTCTTTCATTAGTTACTTGTATATTTTTGGTATTATTACCAAGGACGTAAAGGATTTGGAACACAAGACAGAAACAGCTCGCTACCATTATAAGGAGAGAACTATGAGCATTTGGCAGTAATTATTGAACTCCAACTATGGCCCTGTTTGGTAGGGCTTATTTTCAGCTTATTTCAGCTTTTAGCTTAATTTAAGCTATTTTGATGTGTTTGGTTCAGCTTAACAACACAGCTTATAGTTTTTTGTAAGTCAAAAATCAACTTATTCTTTGAGTGGGGGAGGAGAAGCTTAATTTATAAGTCAAAAATCAGCTTATGTTCACAATTATAAGCTATAAGAAGCTGTTAAGTTATAATCTATAATCACTTTCCCACAGCTCTACCAAACAATGCCTATATGTTAATCACACTTTGTTATCAAAACAATGAATTGAGATTGGGAAGAGGACAGTCTTTGTTGTAGGTGTGCATGTGTGTACTGCATTGAAAGCCCGGCATAGAGCAGATACAAACACTGCACAATATCAGTGTATGTAAGTTTTCTAGATGAATTGTATATACAACTTATATCTTTGATTACAACCAGACCTTAGATTTATATAGCCCTAACTCCTAAACTAAACAGGAGAATACAATCAAGCCTCTAATAGGACTCCAATACAATCACTCCTCTAATAGGACTCTAAGATTCACAATAATACAATCACTCCTCTAATAGGACTCTAAGGTTCACAATATATTTACACCCCCACTCAAACTCAAGGTATTTTAGCAGAAAACACTGAGAGTTTGCTAAGAAGAAACCGAAACTGAGCGGTAGTGTGAGTCTTGGTGAAGAAGTCTGCAAGCTGCAAAGCCGAAGAGATGAAAGGAAGCGAGATAGAGGCCGACTGCAGATGCTGGCGAACAAAATGACAATCAATCTCAATGTGTTTCGTCCGCTCATGAAAGACAGTATTATGGGCAATCTGAACAGCACTGCGATTGTCACAATAGAGAAAGATTGGAGAAGACTGAGAGACACCCAAATCAGACAAGAGACAACGAAGCCAAACAACTTCAGCAGTGGCATGAGCCATAGCACGATACTCAGCTTCGGCAGTAGAACGAGCAACGACTGATTGTTTCTTGCTTTTCCAAGAGATCAAGGAATCACCAAGAAACATACAGAAACTAGACGTAGACTTGCGATCAGTAACATCACCAGCCCAATCAGAGTCAGCATAGGCCACCAAGTCCAAAGAAGAAGTAGAGGACAACAGTAAATCCTGAAAGATGGTACCCCTGAGATAGCGAAGAATGCGAACCAAAGCAGCCCAATGGGTAGAGCGAGGAGTATAAACGAACTGACTGACCACATGAACAACATAAGCAAGATCAGGGCGAGTGACAGTCAGATAAACTAAACAACCCACAAGTTTGCGATATAAAGTGAGATCATCTAGAGGGACACCATCAGTAGAGTTAAGCTTCAATAGGTGTATCAGAAACCTTAGTATTAGTAAGACCAGCATGGTGAATGACTTCATTAGCATATTTAGCCTGAGACAGAAAATAGCTTTTTGGAGAAGAAGCAACCTCAATGCCAAGAAAATACCGTAATGGACCTAGATCTTTCATTTCGAAGGTGCGGAAGAGATGCTGCTTAACCTCAGAGATAGCAGAAAAGTCAGAGCCAGTGATGATCATATCATCCACATAGAGTAAGAGAGCAACAAAACCAGCCGATGTATGTCATAGAAACAAAGCAGAGTCGGAAGCAGAAGGATGAAACCCAAGCTCGGTAACAGCAGTCTGAAAGCGATCATACCAAGCACGAGGAGACTGCTTCAGACCATACAGAGCACGCCGAAGACAACAAACCTGGCCAGAGAAATAATGAAGACCAGGGGGAGGACGCATGTAAACCTCCTCAGTGAGATGGCCATTAAGAAAAGCATTCTTAATATCAATCTGATAAAGAGGCCAACACCGAATAGTAGCGACAGAGGTCAACGTACGGACAGTGGTCATCTTGGCAACAGGAGCAAATGTCTCCTCATAATCAATACCATACTTTTGAGAGAAACCTTTAGCAACGAGACGAGCTTTGTAGCACTCAAGAGACCCATCAGAATGAGTCTTGACTTTGTAGACCTATTTGTAACCAACCAAGTTCTTACCAGCAGGCAAAGGAACCAACTCCCAAGTACTAGTTTTCTGTAGAGCAGACAACTTATCCTCCATAGCTTGAACCCAATGAGGATCCTGACATGCCTCCTTGTAAGACTGAGGTTTTGAAAAAAGTGAATAGCAGACAAAAAAGTACGATAGGAAGTAGAAAAACACGTATTAGACCAACCCAACCTGTTTGGAGGATGACGCACTCGAGTAGGATATCGGTGTTCAGCAGGATCGGTGTCGTCAGAAGCAGGAGGAGCAGCAGCAGGGGTAGAGACAACTGGTGGAGGAGGAGCTTTGCTACGAGAATAAACTAATAATGGAGGAGGAAAAGAAACCGAATGAGGAGAAGCAACTAGAGGTGAAGTAGGAGGAGAAAATGAAACAAACTCAGGAGGAACAGTGGAGATTTATTCATCAAACGAGACCTTAAAAGGAAATGGGTCAATGTGAACCAAATCCTCTTTGGAAACTGGAGCAATGAGAGGAGGAAGCTGAAAGTAAGACAAACGTTCGAGAAAGGCAACATGACAAGAGACATAAAGGCGACGAGAGATAGGATCGTAACAGCGGTAACCTTTCTGAGTAAGACTGTAACCCAAAAAGACACACAAAACAGACCGAGCACTGAGTTTGGTTCTATCTTTACGAGGAAAGAGGACAAAACAAGCAGACCCAAAGACACGCATAAGGGAATAATTGGGAGGTTGGGAATACAGAGCCTCATAAGGAGATCGACTAGAGAGTAAAGGAGTCGGCATGCGATTAAGGAGGAAAGCAGCTGTAAGAACTGTCTCACCCCAGAATGGTGCCGGAACGGAGGCAGAGAGAAGAAGAGATCAAGCTATCTCAAGGAGATGACGGTGTTTACGCTCAGCACGACCATTTTGGGCAGGTGTATCAGTACAAGAGGTTTGGTGAATGGTGCCCAATTTGGCCAAATACTCACAGAATTCAGTTTTAAAGTATTCCTCACCCAAGTCAGACCGGAGTATTTTAATTGTTGCCCCAAACTGTGTAGTGATCATAGACTGAAAGGTACAATATATCTGGTAGAAGTCAGATTTATGAGCCATAAGAAAATCCCAGGTATAGCGGGTACAATCATCAACAAAGGACACATAATACGTAGAACCCCCTTTAGTAAGAACAGGAGAAAGTCCCAGACATCAGTATGTACAAGAGAAAAAGAGTAGCAGAAATAGAAGTACTGTTATTAAAGGGTAAAGTTGTCATTTTAGCAAGTTTACACCCTCGACACTCATTAATTTGGCTAGGAGAAACTTTACCTAATAATCCTGACTGAGCTAAAGACCGCAAGCGGTCAACAGACAAATGACCTAAGCGAGAATGCCATAAATAAAACTGACTCGACTGAGAATCTAACTGAAAAGATGAAAATGCAACGGGGGAGGTAGACTGAGGAAGATGCAGGCTTTCCACCACATAGAGATCTCCAACTCTACGACCGGTCCCAATCTGCTTCTTGGATACCCGATCCTGCACACAACAGACAGAAGAAGAAAAGATAACATCAAAACCAGAAGCATCAAGCTGACTGATAGAAAGCAAGCTAACAGACAGTTAAGGAAAATAAAGGACAGAAGGAATAGTAACAACAGACACAGTAGAGGGTAAAACAAACCCAATAGATATGACAGACATACCAGACCCATTAGCAGTATTGATAGTAATAGGAAATGGAGGGGGGATACAATTTTGGAGTAAGGAAAGGTGAGAAGTCATATGATGAGAGGCACCAGAATCAAAAAGCCAGACAGAGGAAGGAATACCTGAAGAGGACCCAAGCAAGTCTGAATGAGGAGAGGTGAGAGCAGAGACAGATGAAGATGACTAAGAGGTGGACCAGAGATGCTGAAGCTGAGCAATTTGAGCACTCAAGGAAGCTAAGTCAGAATCAGAAACTGGGGCAGAGACAGTATAAGCAGCAGAAGGGCGAAAAGTACTTAGAGCAGGACCTCGGGACTGTAGTTGAGGCGACTGAGAAGACTGAGCAGACTGACAGCCCTTCTTGGGACAGTTGTACTTCCAATGGCCCTTTTGATGGCAAAAAGCACACTCATCAGAGGCTAGTGGCCCCTTTTTGGATGTTGTATTGACCTGAAGCTGATGAGGTGAGGGGTTCGGTAGCAGAGGAGACGGAGTAGGAGCCAAGAAGACAGATGAAGACAGAGTTTGACTGGCCGTCTTAAGACGGGTTTCCTCGGAGAGGAGTTCACGAACAATAGCATCCACAGAGGGAGAGGAGACCGATGAAGGATGCCACCACGGATAGCCTCATACTGAGGGGAGAGAGTCGTTAAGAATTGCACTAAACAACCTTGCTCCCGAAACTCAACATAAGCGTCAAATGTCCTGAAACTAGATGGTTCCATGAGAGCCAGCTGATCCCAAAGGCCTGTCATCTCAATGTAGAAGTCTTGAATAGACAGATCCCACTGACGAGCTCTCTGAATAGCTGTTTCTAACTCATACTGTTTGGCAAAGTTAGACTGCTGATAAACACTTTGTAAGTAATCCCACACCTCTTTGGCAGTGCTATATTTAGAGAACATCATCCCGATCTGGTCATCTACAGAGTTATGGAACCAGGTCAAAACTTGAGCATTATCACAATCCCAAGTGTCACAGGAACTCAAATAGTCTTCTTCTTTGGGATCTGATGGACGAAGAACAGAACCAGAAACATATCCCTATTTTTTTCCACCGAGAAGAAAATTTCTCATAGACCAATAAGCATAGTTGTCACTTGTAAGCTTACATTTAATAGCTTGGATTTTATCTTCCGACATTGTAATGAACCAGAAGTAAAGAAGAGGACTGATGGGGCAAAATATAATAAATAAAAGAATTCTGGGTCAAACTGAAATAAGCCTAAAATAGGGTTTAATAACCCAAGTTGGTAACCAGAAGTACACCAATTTGTTAATCTGAGAACTCGAATCAGAGAAAGAGACGAAAGGAATCAAGAGAGAGAATCGGACAAGGCTCTGAGTCGTGATGAGGGCTAAGTGGAAGGAGAAGTGCCGAAGTCGAGGTTAAAGCCCTAATCGCGACTTGAACTCGCGAACAGATGAGTCACGCCAGAGAGGGAGACGAATCAGAGAGGAAGACGACTTGAACTCGCGCACAGATGGGTCACGCCAGAGAGGGAGACGACTCAGAGAGGGAGACAACTTGGGCCAGAGCGAGAGACGACTTCACAACCACCAATCATGAAGCAATGAACCAGAATTCCGGCGACGAGGGTTTTGGCAAACTGAATCAGAAACGGAAGTAGGGTTTCAGTAGCTCTGATACCATGTAAGTTTTCTAGATGAATTGTATATACAACTTGTATCTTTGATTACAACCAGACCTTAGATTTATATAGCCCTAACTCCTAAACTAAACAAGAGAATACAATCAAGCCTCTAATAGGACTCTAATACAATCACTCCTCTAACAGGACTCTAAGATTCACAAAATACAATCACTCTTCTAATAGGACTCTAAGGTTCACAATATATTCACAATCAGAACTGGAGTGCAATGAATATTATAATCCTTGTGGCATATAATATACTTGGAGAGGGCTGGAGCAGCATGTTAGTTAACTCACATTAGCTATCTTACCTCTCACTTTTAGATAGTTTGGTAATTGATTCAGTTGTGGATAATTTGGGATACTTTGGATGTATATTAAATTAGTCTTTTCTTTTTGTTAGGGGTGAAGTATTATTACCTTAGAAAGAATATAGGAAAACCATGAAGGGGTGGGCTCTGTATTGTTACATGTATCTTAAGTTATGGGCATGTTCTAGAAAATCAAGCCCCATAAATCTCATAGAGACCATGCTAACCATTGGGTCCTATTTTTTTATCATTGGGTTTAGTGGCTTTGAATTTAACCCTTTAGCCATTGCCAACATCTCATGTTTTGCTATATATTTTACTTGAAAAGGGTTCTAATGAACATATAGACTCGGTGACTGATCTCACATTGTTTAATCTTATGCTTCAATTTCAGATTTATTGTTGTTGTTGCGTTCATTGCATCGTGTCTCCTTACACATGAATTGCCATATTGGTGGCATTTGCACTTGACCTACTGCAGCAACAATATGAGAATGTATTTTGTTATTCACATTTGCTTTACCTTGTGAAGGGATATGTTTATAATTGGCCTCTATGTCCTCCTCTTGATATTATAGTTATTTATTTAGATTTCTAAGAATGGTGTAAAGAAATCCCACATTGCTATGGGAATTCTAGTAATGTGTAAATGGAGGTCATTGAATAGAAGGATGAAGATGCTTCCTGATTATGAATGAGAAACTAATTGCATAGGGAAACGAAACAACTCCCTTGAAAATTTTGAGGACAATAACATGCTTCTTATAATGCTAGTCAAATTATTGTTTTCTTCAAATGTTTTTTCATATGAACATACATTATAAGTTGATGTTGATAAATTAAAAAAAAAAAAAAAGTTACTAATTTTGATAACTGTTAATAGGTCATCATTGGTAATGTAATTTTTAATGTTAATCTACCACAACTTCTCAAGTTCGTTATATATACAAAATCACATTAGCTTTTCTTAATTCTTTGGGAAACTCATGTCAGAAACAAACACAATTGATAAGGCCCCTTTCATGACACTCAAAAGTTGTCATCATATGACTCAACTTAATCTCAAGCCCAACATATCTCCCTATCTTATATTATAATTGCCACTTTAATTCCTATTGTAAGAGTGACTTCGATTGTGAACTGTTCTTGGCAAATTTATGTCCTTCATATTTTGATACTTGGTTATATTGATAATTTGATAAATGCTCATTATACTTTTAATTTTTGTAATGATTCACTTGCAGTGGGTCGAATTCACCCTCTCTTGAAACCAAGGGTCCCAGCCAGTGGAAGAGTTGGTGCAACAGCTGCTGTGTACTCCGCTGCAATTTTAGAATACCTGGCTTCTGAAGTGTTGGAGTTGGCAGTTAATGCAAGCAAGGATTTGAAGGTGAAACGTATCACGCTAAGGCATTTGCAACTAACTATAAAAGGCGATGAAGAACTCGACACGTTGATCAAGGGAACCATAGCCAGTGGTGGTGTTATTCCTCACATCCACAAGTCACTCATCAACAAATCCTCCAAGGATTAATTTTCTAATGGTCATCTATATGTGATGTTAGTCTACAGTATTGTAAGCTATGTACATTTGTTGAATTTGTATTGGTGGATAGTTGGCCCATTTTTTCTCTGTCTCTCTCTCTTGTAGTTGCAGCTGTGTACATTTGTGGATTTTATATTGGTGGATAGTCGCTTCTCTCTCTCTACCTCTCTTTGGGGAGCTAGCTGGATTATTTTGGGCGCAAAAGTTGATATCATGCATTTGGTGAAAATGGCTGTTTGGATATCTTGAACTGTAGTTTTCTATATGTTCTTTGTATCTTGGGAGGCATGGTTGGTATGGCAATGCAAAATACATGAAAATGTCTGATTGGTTGTACCTTGAATCCAATTTCTTTCATCTTTGTTTGGTATCGTTTTCATTTCATATTTTCTGCTTTTTGTTTTCAAAAAAAATAAATAAAAATTGAAGACTGAAAAAAAGACACATTTGGAATCATGTGTTAATGTTGTAAGTTTCTTGTTTTTTGAAAACAGGAAACAAATTGTGTTTGTATACACAAATGCTCTTAAAGTAAATGAAAACAAAAATAAAAAAACATGTTTGGTGAGTTTTCAGAGGTGGTGGCCGATAAAGGAGGGTGGATGAATGTGGTGACCGCAGGTGGCCACTAGAAGTGTTACTAGAGGTCACAGGATGGTTGGAGGGTCACTGAAAGGTTATCAAGGTCAAGGTGGCAATCAGATGATCATTGTAGCTTGCCAGCAATGGGTGGTGGCTAAAAGTAGTGGGGGAGAAAGAAAAAAAAAATGATATTTTTTTTAAAAAAAAAGCAAAAATATCTTCTTTTAAAAATAAAAATAAAAATTTATCTTTTTGAAAAAGAAAATAATATACCAAACAATTTTTTGTTTTCAGTTTTCGAAAAAAAAAAAAAAAAAAAAAAAAAAAAAAAAACAGTAAAACATGATATGAAACGAAAGCATTAACAAAGGATTCATACTCCTAAAAAAATTTGTGAAGTAATACAATTGCCTATTTCATTACTTTCAAGTTAAAGAACTGCATGAGTCCTGCCTACCAAAAGCTTTAAAATAGTTAGCTGTTACATTCAATTCCAAGACTTTTTTTTTTTTTTGAGAAAACAGAAACTTCAAATATATATATATATATATATATCTGTAGACACCCCACTTTTGACCGATCTTAAGACTCAGACGTCACCGATTGAGCACTTGGTGATGTTGCATATCGTGCTCGTTCAGAGGTTTCAGAGTCTCGGCTGCGAGCCTTGTCTCCGGACTTCCGGACTCTTTCGTGCTTTGCCTCGGTTTGCGAACCAGGCCCTGTTTTCTCTGTTTTCCCTTTCCGAAGGGAGGGAGAGGTCTCGTAGATCATCTCTCAGTGGCCGTAGGCTACGTTTCGTGGTCGTAGCCATTTTTCCCGTTTGGAGCCCGGTTTCTGGTTTTTCGGAGCCGACGGCCGTGTGCCTCGGTTCGGGACCGCTTAACCACCTCCGTTTGCTCCGATTTTTGGCACATACCTTATTTCGTCCCTTTTGAGGGACACTGTGGTCCGAGAGACCAACTTCTGGTCGAACACCACTCCCGGTGCCCAGCAGTCAGTTTTCGGGGCCCCGGACTGCGCGTTTTGGCCCCCGAGCCTTACTTGCATGCATTTTTGGGCTCCGACCCAAACTAGAAATAGTCATATTTTGAGTCCCTTTTCATGTTTGATTAAGGGTTTTTCTTTGTTTGAGACCTCCTTCTGTCACTTGCCTCTTTACCTCTTTTTAGGCCTTTTTTTGCACGGTATTTTAGGCGTACTTGTGGGCTGTGTTGGACTTGGTCGTAAACTACAAAGTGTCTTATTTTGAGCCCCTCTTCAACTTTGTTGAAGGGCTCTCGGCCGTTTGGAACCATCAGCTACCACTTGCCTTTATATCCCTCTTTAGGCCAATTTTTGGAGGGAAACTTGAAATATTTCCCCCCCTTTTTTTCCCCCTCTTTTCCAGCCTCTTTTGCCTATATATACAGCATCCCAGGTCTGTGTTTAAGGGTTAGAAAATTTTGTTTTGAACCTCTTGCTTTGAATCTCTCTCTCTCTAGATTCCAAGCCTCAAAACCTTTTTGTTCTTGGACCATTTTTACACTACAACCCATAGCACCCTCCTTCCTTCCTCCATTCCGACATTTGCAGCTGATTTGCAGAGGCTAGGGGCTCTTCTTCTTGGTCCAAAATGCTGTCAAAGTTTGGTCTTCAAGGGTAAGCAATATTTTCCTTCTTTTGTGCTTTTTTTGTTCCATTTCTTAGGCCCATTTTCTTGCTTTTTTGAGCTCCGACCAAAACTAAAAGTAGTGTTTTTTTGAGCTCTTCTTCACCTTTCATTAAGGCTCAACCCTGTTTGGGACCCCTATCTCGCACTTGCTTCAATATCTCCTTGTATGCCATATTTTTGCATGATGTTTCTAGCCTATGTGTGATCTGTTTTGAGCATGATATAAACTGTAAGTTGGCTTATTTTGAGCCCCTCTACAACATTGTAGAAGGGCTCAACACTGTTGGGGGCCTCCATGTAGCACTTACCATTATACCCCTCTTCGGTCCCCATTGTTGCATGCTTTGGTAGCTCATTTTAGCTTCTGTTTTCGGCCATGATCAGAACTGAAAGTGGCCATGTTTTCACCTTCTTGGCATGTTTCATTAAGGGTCATTAGCTATTGATGATTTTTTTGTGTACTTCATGTTATAGCCTCTTGTTGGCCTACTTCTTGCATGGCATTTTTAGCATGTTTTATATTGTTTCGGGGGTTGTCATCTACTGAAAAACAGCATGTTTTTAGGCCCTCTTCAGTGTTGTAGAAGGTCTTTTGCCATTTGGGATTTGCATCTACCACTTGCTTCATTGCCTCCCTTGCGGAGCCATTTTTGTATGCCATTTTAGCCCTACTTGTGATTGCTGTTTGGCCATGTTTTGAACTGTAAAAATACTAGTTTTGGGGCTGCCTTGCTTCTTCTTTTTCATGTCATGTTCAAATTATGCATGTATTGTATAGCTACAAGTCATTTCGG
The DNA here is from genome assembly GCA_030407325.1 of Camellia japonica. Lineage (NCBI taxonomy): Eukaryota > Viridiplantae > Streptophyta > Magnoliopsida > Ericales > Theaceae > Camellia > Camellia japonica. Next base: position 44,742,955 of record JAPPVO010000007.1, read on the forward strand.
GTGCCTAATTTCGCATTTTGGGATTATTTCATGCATTGGGTTTCGTTTTACCGGGTTTCGGGGCTGTTTTGCCCCTCGTTTTGCCACTGAATTTTTCACATTAGCATACCATATTCCATGTCTTTGCCATGTCTCATTAGAGTGGCATTTCGGTGCCTGAGGGTTCGTTCTCGGTTTGCGTGCACGCGTGCACGCATTTCGAGTCGTCTGGTTTTCATCTGATGGCCTCTTATGTGAGTGTGGTTGAGGCTTCTCTGTTGGTGTAAGCCCACCATATTGCATTGCGTATGCCATTTCACCCATAGCATTGCGTATGCCCGGTTGTGTGTTACCTCGTGCATCGTGTATGCCATTCCATAACATTTTGCATATCAGGTTGTATCTTAGTTGCATATCATGCATATTGCATCGTGTTCGAGATAGGAGTTAGCCCGGGCATGGGAAACGAGGCACGTTTCGTACTCCGAGTGACGGAACGTGTCTCAATTCCCAAGTCACCGACACTCCGGATTATCCATGATGGAGTTAGGTTTTGTTGTAGTGTTCATATGCATTCATTCTATATTGAGTTGTGCAATTCGGCTCCTCGGTCATCATGCATCGAGATGCTGCGTGATTGGTGGTACGAGGATCGAGACATGCATACATTTGTGAAAATACATTGCTATGCCCCTTCCTGCTCTCTGTTTCAGCATATCAAGAATCAGCGGTCTTCCGAGGCTTGGCGCGCTTTTCAAGAATCATTGCAAAACAGAGGCTAATTGGGGCATTCCAGTGGATTTCCGCGCAAGGCAGCCCAAACATACATCATTCATCAGAATCAAGGCAGTCCCCGGCTTGCATGCCAGTCTTTTCTTTTCTTAGTTAATTTGTAAATTAATTAGGAATTTGTATTATTTGGGCTGTATATTTGGACTATACTATTTTTTCATTCGGGACTGTATATTCTTTCTGACCCTCTGTGCGAGGGCATAATTGTAATAAGTGTGGGTGAGTGTGATGTATGTCTTCCAACCCCACGTCTTTCTTCCCTTTTATTTACTGCTTATGATGGTTAGATTAGGGCATATTTCAATTAGCATACGGTATGACAGCATGTTTGCATCATTCATCACTGTTCTGCACGCACCGGGCTCGGCGCATAAAAACTGCATTTGTATTTCAATTCCAAAATTGAATACGTGTTAGTTGTAGCATTCCATATGCCATGTTTAGAATAGCCGAGCCTGCTATAGTTGCATCTTTGCATGTGTTGCATTAGGCATTTCTGTATATTTAGGATCATGCATGATTTCTAATGAGCTTCTGTTTTGGCTTGGAGTACTCAGTGAGTTTTATGCTTTAGCATCCTTGTATGCGTGTGAGTGACTGCCATGAATAGCATGCTTACCATGAGGCTATGTGCTTATGTGATATAACTGCCTTGAATGCCTGTGGGTGGAGGTTGGGTTACTTGGAGTGGGACAATTCATCAAATGTTTGTTTTAAGCCCACTAGATAGTGGCAAAATCATGTTTTCTAAGCCCACCCGAGGGTGGCAAATCCACGTCTTAGCCTACCTGCGGGTAGCACCATCAAACCATTTTCAAACAACAAACATGAAATGTTTTGTTCCAATTCAGGCGACTCAGTCTATACTTGTATGCTGTGCGCATCACATAGTAACCTAGGCTAATAACCGGAATAAGAACACACAAGGTTTTCAAAAACAGATATCATGGTTAGTAGAGGCCGGTCTTTGACCGGGCGAGCGGGGGTGCTCACGAAGTGACCTTCCCCAATCGTACCCAAGTTCCCGAGCCGCCGAGGCAACTTTGGTGATGACGGACACGTGGCCTTGGCACCGAGTTAGGGTTTCCTAAATTTCCCATTAAAAAACATTTAGGTGGCGACTCTGTATCTGGCAAAGCAGTCCATGTTTGGTACTTCTTTTCAAAAAATCTGTTTTCAAAATCGATTTGCCGAATTTGGACTCTTTGGTTCAAGATTAAGAACCGTGACATTTGAGTCCTTGAACTGTAGTGACCCCAATATGAACGGAACGGGACTTAACCCTCCCGGGGCGTTCGGGGACATCTACAATATCTATTAAACGTTAACCAACAAAATTAGCTGCCACCACACAGGGCAGCTTTAGCTGCAATATGTGCAGACTTTACAATATTACAATGTACCCTCATAATACAAACTATTAATATATTGGTGGTGTTTGGGAACTTTGAGACTTGGGTTTTTTTTGATTTTTTTCACAAAAAGACAATTTTTTGCAAAACCAAAAAAAAAACACATCCAAACAAAATATCACATTCAACCCCATAATCATTTCACTTTTTCTCTCACAAACATCACATCCAACCACAAAAAACCCAACTATCTTCCCAAACACCAAAAAAAATTTATCCAATAATATCCTACAACTAAAAAAACCTACATAAAATCCACTTCCCAAACACCCACATTATATATATCATCTACCAAGGATTTAGAGAACCAATCAGCAGCAACATTTGATCTCAAACTATTAATCAATGCTTGGCAATCTGTTTGAACTAAAGCTGCTTTGAGATTTTGGGAACAACACCATTGTAGTAATTCCATACCCACGGGCTTCGACTTCATGAATGTGCTTGGAATGAAAAGGCCCTAGATGCCACCTTCCATCTATTTCTATTAACCGCTACTCACGCCGCCGCTGCTTGTTCTGTCTCTTTAGACCATGCACCATCAACCAAAAACACAGCAAAAGCAGGATCTACATACCACGAGTCAGTATTTGACATAACAACATAATTCATATCGCCTCCACATTCCTTATTAGCTTCAGTTTTGAAGTGCATCTCAAAAAGGTTTTCTGTTCTTAAATCGTTAATCATATGAATGGTGGAAATTGGCTCAAAAATGAGATTATCAAATGTTGCACGATTCCGATGAACCCATATTGTTGGATTTATTTTCTAGTGTGGCCCAATAGCCTACATATATCTACATGTTTTAATTTATTTGGACTCTACAATAGATAAGCCAATATTTGAGATAAAGTTCAGTAATTAGAATTTTAAATTATTACTCTTCTAAGATAAGAAGGAAACCTTGATGAATTCTTCTGATAGAGTTTATCTGGCCCTCTTCTCTCCTCTATATAGGATGGATGACTCCCCTTTCATATCATGAGTATTTTTCATCACTCTAAGTTTTATAGTCATCCTAATTAAGAGAGACAGAGAGAAGAAGGTGAGCCAATAATTAAAGGTTCAACTATTAGGGGTATTTTCTCAACTTCTCTAATTCATTGGCTGACAAAGGTATGTTCGTTTTATTCTTGAGCTGTATTGAATTCAAGATCCTCAGAGCCTCGGTTTTATGAATCAATACACCTTGAAATAATAATATATTTATGAATATTATTATTATAATTATTCATAAAACTTGTGAACCATGTGGCTTATATTATCATATTGGTAAGGATGTGGCCTGATAATATTTGGAATGGCAAGGACGTGGCTTGTATCACTCAATTCAATGTGTAATATGCATGTTTTGATTTATTATTAATTTTAGTAATAATAATTTTTATAATCATTATAATATGACACTGAATTGAGTGTAATATTTATATTACCTACCGTTATGACAAAGTGCATAAACTAAAAGCAATTTTAGAATTTGTTGAATCATTTGGACTATTAAAGAATTATAATTTTACCTCATCTGACTATATACACTTATTGTCTATTATTGTTGATATTTATATATTTTCATGATTTAAATTTGATATCATGTTATAATTTTATAACATTGAATATTAAATATTGGAGTGGTTAATTCATATTAGGTGTAATTCTTATTGACCAATATGAGATATTCATGATTGTTATATTACATAATTTGATATATAAAGACTCTTATTCGTCCAGAGTTATTATTATTATTATATTGATAATTGCAATCACATAAAAGAAATTCTAGAAATCATAAATAGCGATTTCATTAAAATAGTGATTGAATTAATTATAATTAAATAACTCAAATTAATGAATAAAGAATATTGTCGGTTAGTTCCGTATTCGTAAAGTTTACTAATTTAGTAGCTGCCAAAGTGGCCTAGATTTGTAAAACTTATGAATATAGAACTACATAAAAGAATTGTTAAAAGAGTAACATTAAGGTCGATAATATTCTCAATTGCAGTTATAATTAGGAGATTGAGACTAGCCCAAAGGAGAGTCACTTTCAAATAATTATGAACTGGGTAGGGTAATGTAACTTATGTAATTGACAGATTATAATTGAATACCCAAAGGTAACATGACTAGCTGAAAAGTTGCATAAATTACTTTAGACCTATATAAGTGATTCTTAACGAGTGGACAATAGATATACCTAAGTTTTGCCCAAAGGAAAGACTTATGTGATATCAATAGTTCATCATTATAATTCTCAAAGCTTTAATATGTATATTGTTTATGCCTTTTTCTGTGTTACTTATGAGATCTTGTGTTAAATACCTCTTAAGATTTGTCAAAAAGATAGCTTGCTATCTAAGGTGGTTGGACTTAGAAGGGAGGCTATATTGACTCCTCCGACCTTCTTGGGATCTTACTTGGTTATTGACCAAAGGACTCTTTAGTGACGTTACCCTAACGCTTAAAGTAAAATTTGGGGCGTCACATGTTCTATCTTATTGCATTGGAATACTTAAAGGCTGTTGAAGATCGACAAGCCACTTGCTGGCACTATTATGGCTGAATTGACAACAATGAAATATAATGGCCACCGAGGAGTTTAGGATCACATTCTCAATATGGCGACAAAGTTACAAAGCTTAAAACTTTAGGGATGCAAGTTGATGAAACTTTCCTCATGCAGTTCATTCTCACCTAACTTCCATCACAGTTCAGTGCATTCATAATTCACTATAACACCAATAAAGATAAGTGGAGTTTGAATGAGCTGACTAATATGTGTGTTCAGGAGGAAGTGAGATTGAGGAAGGAAGGACATCAAACTGCATTGGCTATAACTCATGGAGCTATAAACGAAAAGAAGGGTAATTTTGTAAAATCAAAGAAAAATCCACCCAAGAAAAAGAATGAACCTGGAGAAGAAATCAGGCTCAGAATGGTTTCACTATCAAGTGCTACTTTTGTGGCAAGAAGGGACGTGTGAAGAAAGACTGCAGCAAGCGAAAGGCTTGGTTCGAAAAAAAAGGTAAGAAATTTTCTTTTGTTTGTTATGAATCAAATCTTGCTGAAGTACCTTCTAATACTTGGTGGATTGACTCTGGGGCCACGACCCACATTACAAATTCCATGCAAGGATACCTTTCAACTAGAAAATCGAAGGAAAGTGAAAGATTTGTCTATATGGGGAACCGTCTCAAAGCTAAAGTCATAGTTATAGGAACCTATCGACTGATCTTAGAGACGGGTCATCAGATGGATCTAGAAGACACTTTTTATGTTCCTTCAATTTCTAGAAATTTAGTTTCGGTATCCAAATTAGATCATGTTGGATATTCAGTTTTATTTAGTTGTGGAAAACTCAATTTAATGTTTAATTCAATAATGATTGGTTTTGGTAATTTATGTGATGGTTTTTATAAAATTGCCTTGATTCATCTTGGTTTTCGCATTAATTATGTTCTAAGACTGATAGCAGATCGGTGTCTAGAAGCAAAGGCAAAAAAACAAATAAAAAATCAAATTTCCAACTCACAATACGATCAAAAATGTTGTGATAAAATTTTAAAAGGAAATTGGAAAATTGGTTATAATACATTTCCTAAAAGAAAAGGATTTTCTAAAAAACGTAGAAAATATAAATGGAAACCTTGGAAAAAGAACAAAACTTTTTCAAAAAAAAAAGTATATTCGAAAAAGAAACCAACAAGTGTTTCAAAAAAGAAAACTTGTAAATGTTACATTTGTAACGAAGAAAGTCACTATGCACCCGAATGCCCAAAAAGAGGAAAAAGTGCAAAGAAAATGATCAATGTCCTTGAAAAACAAGATTTTAAAATAATATATGGAGAAGAAAATTCTGATGAAGAAGAAATCTTATATGAAATTTCTAGTGATGAAGAAAGTTCAGATGAAGAACTAATCTTCATGATGACTAATAATAGTCAAGAAATATCTCAAGAAGCAAATAGTATATCTCAAGAAGAATTACAAGCAATTCGACTTGGAGATATAATCGGAGAAGAAAAAACTTTTACCGACGAAAAATTAACAAAATTCGAAAAAATGCAAGAAGTTGCTGTTCCAGAAATTTACAACCTTTCAAAATTTAACTTCTTTTCAGCAAGAGTGTTTGAACAATACAGTGGTAACACTCAAGCAAAATGGTCAGAAGAAAGAAATATTGATATTCCTTTTTTTGATAAGAAAAAGGTTGCAAGATGGAAAAAGAAATATCCTGAAATTCAATATATTCATATTGGATTAATTCAAGTAACCATAACAGCCTTATTTCGCCAAAGGATAGATACTCCTATTTTGGCAATAATTTTTGACAAAAGATTTTCCGACCCAATGAAAGCAATCATTGGAGGAATTCAGTCTAATTTGGCTAATGGAGTAGTTTGGTTTAATGTTAGACCAAATTTCTTTGTTTCCATAAATGATCCTAATCTTGAAGATACAGTCAGAATAAGAATTAAAACACAAGGATTAGGAATGAAATCAAATTCTCATGATTTGGCTATTCGTTGGAAAACAATTCACGAATTAACCAAATTTCCTGAAACAAAAACAAGATCAAACGATAATAAAATCGTTGAAATCTTTGAACCAAGACCATTTGACACGGTAATACAACCTCGTCTAATGAATTGGAGCGATTTAGAAGTCCCTCGACAATGGTTAATCCAAGACCTAGTGGGACAAGGAGAATCTTCTAAAACAAAAAAATCTGCACAATTACAAATGCAGGCATCAAGAAAAAATTTATATATTGAAAATACAGTTCCAAAAATTAAAATATCAACTTCTGTATTTGAAAAAGATTTTCCTAACAATCATTTTCAAAGTTAAGCGTTGGAGAATCAAGTAATAATTCTAATCAAGAATCTATTACTTCAAACAATGTTCAGACTCCTATTTTTCCAGAACAAGAAAACTTGAACATATTAAGTCTGTATATATGTATCATTTTCAAACAAAAAATGATGATATTATTTTTTCTCCTAACCAAGGAAAAAGAAGATATACATATGTATTGGGAACATTTAATTTTGCAGGTTATAAACCCTATAGCCTCAGTGTTCTCATAGACACAGGAGCTATAGTTAGCTCATGTAAATGGAATGCCATACCAAAAGAAAAATGGACATTAATGAAACATCCAATTTTGGTTACTGGAATTGATGGCAACCATACTTCCATACAATTCAAGGCTAAAAATATAGCTATTTGGTTAAATGATAGCAAATTCATTATACTAAAAATTTTATGTTTTCCATATATGCATGGAGATTTCCTTCTTGGCAATAATTTTATATATAAATATCTTCCAATGCAAATACAGGAAAAAGCTATTTCATTAAGCATAAATAATGTCTTAATTCATATTCCCTTATTAGAACAACATAAATATATTTGTGATAAAGAGTTTGCGCCCGTGCCACATGATGATTTAACTCCCATCATCAAAACTATTGATGAATCACACTGGATTTATAAAATTTTAGAAGAAAATTTTAGTGAACATCCATTAAAACTATGGCAACATCGCCCACGTTATTGTACTTTAAAATTGAAAGACCCTAATGTTATCATTAGAGTAAGACCAATGATCTATATTAGACAAGATATAGATGAATTTGATATTCAACTCTAGGAACTTTTAGACAAAAAGTTAATCGAAGAAACTAGGAACCCTCACTCTAGTCCAGCTTTTATGGTAAGAAACCATGCTGAAATTAAAAGAGGAAAAGCCCGAATGGTAGTCAACTATAAACGGCTAAATGAAAATTTAGAATTTGATGGATATTTTATTCCACGAAAATATGTTTTGATTAACTTAACCAAAGGATCAAAAATCTTTAGCAAATTTGATTGTAAAAGTGGATTTTGGCAAATTCAATTGACTGAAGAGTCAAAAAAATTGACAACTTTCAGTACACCTAGAGGACATTACCACTGGAATGTTATACCTTTTGGCTTAAATATTGCACCACAGGTATTTCAACGGTGGATGGATACAATTTTTAAAGACCTTAAAGATTGTTGTGTAGTTTATATTGATGATATACTTATCTTCTCTAAAACCAAGGAGGAGCATAAGAAACATTTAAAATTACTTTGTGAAAAATTCAAAAAATATGGAATTATTTTGTCTTTAAAAAAGATTGAACTAGAAAAAGAATCAATTGAATTTTTGAGAATAATTTTAGATCAGGGTTTAAAATTACAAGAACATATTTTGTCCAAAGTACGAGATTTTCCTGATACTCTTGAAAATATAACACAATTCTAGAGTTTATTAGGCATTTTAAATTATGAACGAAATTTTATCAAAAATCTTTCAAAAATAGAAATTCCTTGGTTAACCAAATTAAGAAAAAATGTTATTTTTGAATGGACAGTAGAAGATGTTGCTTTAATTAAATAAATTAAAGAAAATGTTAAAACTTTACCGGATGTTTATCTTCCTAAAACAGGTGATAAATTAATTTTAGAAATAGACGCCTCAGAAGCATGCTGGGGATGTGTTCTTAAAGCAATACCAAGTAATTTATGGCATGATAAAGAGATACCTTTATCAGAAAATGAGATTAGATCAAGAAAAAATCCAATTACAAAAAGAAGAATTAATTTGCGCATATAATTCTAGAACATTTAAACCAAATGAACAGAAATATATTATTTTCGAAAAAGAATTACTTGCAATAAAATTAGCAATGAAGAGTTTTCATATTTATTTAGCCCCAGAAAATTTTATTGTACGCACTAATAATAAGGCAGTAAGAGATTTCTGATCAAAAAAACCTATTGAGCAAGAAAGACGATTAGCCTGGTATAATAAAATTTCTGAATATACTTTTGAAGTAGAACATCTTAAAGGTAGTAACAATTTTCTTGCAGATTTTCTTAGCAGAAATTGTTTCAGAAAATCAAATTACTAAACAAGTAAATTTAATTTTTGCAAAAGACCTCTAGACCAAGAGGAAACAATGGATAAGGGTAAACAACCCGCTCAAGGAGATTGGGTGACAATTGCTAAAAAAGTAATCCCCAGAGAAGAAAAAGTTTATGTTGTGTTTGCAGGAAGACAACCTGGAATTTACACAGAATGGAATGATTGCAAAACACAAGTTTGTGGATACTCAGGAGCAAGCTTTAAAGCATATGATAGCATGACCAAAGCTAAAAAAGCTTTTTACAGTGCACCAGCTATGCCTGTTTATCAAAAGAATTTTTGTCAAATAAGAACAAACCCAGTTCTAACTAATATTCAGACATCTAGACCAGATGAATTTGAGATAAAAGATTTTTTCAACCCTGGTATATCCAGAGAAATTTATACAGAACTTAATGGAGTTTGGAAAACTCACATTGTAACAACAAAGTGAAATTTCGAAAACACATGGGAGTTCTGGCTAACAAATTAGCTGAGCAAACAGCTAAATTAAAAGATTTGCAAAATCTTTGTTTCAATATTCTCAAACAAATGAATTGGAATGAAGATTTTAATTTTGAAAAAATAAACAATTTTCTTTAGCTATCAGACCTCATATTGGATGAGTTTTCTGATCCAGTTTTTGAACAAATAAAAAGAATTTGTTTCTTTGAAAAAACAAGAACTTTGCTTCCAAAAGAAATTTTTATGTTAATCAAAAATCGAGTTGAAGATCATCATGATAAGATTAGACAAATCTTAGAATGATCTTATGATAAATTAAATTTGAAAGATGGAATTCTCAAAATAACCATCATGGCAAACCATGACATGTGGCTTTTTGAGGATATAGATTAGGAAATAACTAATCAAGTTATTTTCCAAATTTTAGATCCAATCCAATGGATAGATTATCCAATGATCATCAAAGCAATGCTCTCATGGATAGTAAAAGGCTTTCGATGGAGCAAATATTTTACTTTCTGGATCTCCAGCACTGTTGGTTGGCGAGAACAAGAACATTTTTTCCAATCATACCAGATTTGGTATCTTAAAGAAACTGAAGATTTTGAATTTGAAGATGATTATTTAGATAAAGATCACCGGAGAGAGCGATTGGAAAATATTCAAAAACTTTCTTTGACAGAATATTGGATAGACAGTCTAATATCTGTTTCACAAGCAGCGTCCAACATCCATGGCTCAGCAAAATTGCCATTCATGGTTACAGATGGTAGAATATTATTTGTAACCCATTTTCCCATAACATATCAAAGGTCTTCTACACAAATTAATGAGGCTCTTGACATGTTAATAAATCTCAAAAAGAGAAATAATTTGGATCTTCTGTTGGAACTAGCCATGATCGCGGATGATGTAGAACATTTCCGGAATGAGCAATACAGCCAAGATCCGGATTCCTCTCCATCAGAGACTGATGAAGAATATCACAATCTTATCAACAGGATGGAAGCAGAGTGGACCCCACTATCAAATGCAGTTGTCTCCTGATCGACTCCAACCTTATCCAGGACACGTGGAGCAACCTGCATTATTAGGCGGAGAGTGATCAGCCACATCCTTTCAGCCGACGCTACACGACAAAGCAGCTCAGCCAAAGCTTATCTACAACAGTCTGTCTCTTTGAAAATCGGGGAGGGTAGACAGTGTGTATCAGTGTATATAATTGTAAAAACTGTAGCAAAGAGCAAATAATTGTAGTCTTTCCTTTAAACATTTTTGTCTTTTTGTATTTATGTTTTGAAGACTTTTTATACAGCCTATGACTAGGCTTGACTAGGGTGTTAGAAATTTTGCAACTCTTGGCCGTAAAGTCTTGCCAAGTTAGATATGTTAGATATGCATTAAGTTTGGTTTTGTTTTTATTCACCATCTTGTAGTCTATATATTGGCCATTATGCCAACAAGAATGAAGCATGTAAAATCTCTCCATATTCTCTCCATCTTTTTGCTTTCTCCTTTGTCTCAAATTTCTCTATCATAATTCCATAACTCCACCATAATTCTATAATAAAAATAGTAAAAACTCCTTTCCGTTTTTGTTTTGTAATTGGTATCAGAGCTTGGTGAAGAGCTTTTGAAAGTAAGATCAAGCTATGTAAGTATTTCTATCTATGTACAAATTTTTGATATATATATATATATATATAGTGTGTATGGAGTGTTTTTATGTTATAAAAAAAAAATAAAAAATTTAATTAAAAATTTCGTCTAAGTTTTTTGTGTATCCTCTGTATTTTATATCTTCATAATTATTTGTTTCATTTATAGTTGTTGTAAAACCTATATGCTTAATGTATGTCAAAGCCCATATACTCATTAAGATCTTTCGACTATTGGCCATAATTAAGTCTTTAAGATCATAAAGAGAGGTTTTAGGCACCAGATAATACACTAGGAGGGTCTTAGGTGTGGGGATATATTTTCTGAGTACCAACACGTGGCCAAGGTGACGCCGACATGTCAGCCGAGATGCCACGTGTCTTGGTTATGATGCCGAGGTTATCTCGGCAAGGCCAAGGTTATTTCCGAAAATATCAGAATCTGAGATAAGCGGATAAGACACAAGAGTCCTAGATTATGAAGGGACTCAGCCTGGATAAAGATAAAGCTCTTAGGGAGTTTGTCTCTATCTATTGAAGAGTCCTGGATAAGCATTGAGCTAAAGTCCATTAAGGCTAGGCTTCTGTTGGGACAAGGATTGAGTCAACTATAAAAGAAAGGCACCCCCGATGGGTCTAAGGTACGCAATTTATATTCAGAACAGTAAGTTTAACAGTAGATTATCTTTGAGAGATATACTGACTTGGTCGTCGGAGTGCCCCCGGGTGGACGAACCACCGCCGGAATCTTTTCTTTCTGTTGCAGGTCAGCCAGGTGTCATCTATTTTGCCAATACTCTCCAGCTAAATACTGAGTTGGCAGTGTGGTCGGAAAATCACTCACAATTTGGCGCCGTCTGTGGGAAAGAAAGGAGAATAGATGGCTAGCAACGGACAGAAGGAAAAGATTGGGGACGACACCTGCTGGAGTGGCAGACCTATCGACCTTGACGTCGAAGGAGACAACCGCAACACAGAAACTCGTGACCAGAATCACAGCAACAAAGACGTCGGCCAGGATGGCGACGCACCAAAGAAGCCAGATCGAAGTGGGTACTACAAAGAATATGACATTCAGGTATGGAAGGATAGATGCCTGCGGAGGGACAAAGAGGTTAAAGAGATGGCGAACAAGTTGGCGGACCTGCAATCGGTCGTCAACTTCATGATGCAAAACAATTTCATGCAACCACCATTCTCGCTGCAAGACACGCCGATTCCAGCGGCCAATGCCCAGAAGGGAGGACAGAAAACTATCCCAATAGCCCCCCAGCACCCCAGAAGCGAAAGACATTCTCACCGACCTTCAAGGGAGGTCGGGCGTGGAGAACCAAGAAGGGAAGAGTCTCGAAGGACACATCGCACCAAGGAGGCAGACCCCAGAGAACATCGGCATGTTCAGAGGCAGGAGTTGTGCTTCGACGCGACCAACGGAGAAAGATCAAAAAGGGCTCACAACGAAGCTGAAAGCAGTGCACCTAAGAGGCTGAAATCGGGAGATAGCCGAGCTCCTGGGCGGACCAAAGAGAACTTGAGAGATTACCTCAAGGGAAGCAAGATCATGCCGAGGTAACCTCAACTATTAAACCGAGAACACCATTCTCGGTAGAGCTAGACAAGGTTGAGGTCCCGAAGAGATTCAGTATGCCGAGGTTCCAGATATACGATGGGAAGTCGGACCCCAACTTTCACGTCGGATTATACCTGAACGCGATGGTGTTGTACACTGGGAACGAGTCGTTGCTCTGCAAAGTGTTCCCCTCATCCTTCGGGGAGATTGCATCAGATTGGTTCCACAAACTACCAAAGGGAAGCGTGAAGACTTGGGAAGGCCTGGCCAAGATGTTTGTGGCCAGGTTCGTGACAAACAAGCTGCAGCCATTGAGGGTGGACGCATTGATGGCTCTGAAGATCAGTAAGGATGAAGGCCTTAGGGCCTATGCAAAAAGATACTATGAGGTGTTCAACCGAATACCAGAGTGTAATCAAGAGGTGGCGGTCGTATCTTTCAAAAACGGCCTAAAAGACGACTGTCCACTACGAAAGTCTTTGGCAAAGACATTGCCAAAAAGCATGGAAGAGCTCATGGCGAGAATCGAGAAGTATGCCAGAGCTGAGGAAGACACGTCGGGGACTAAGAAGATAAAGCAAGAGAAAGCAAATGGCTTGCCGAAGTAAGGCCGAGGTAACAATGGATCGAACAAGCAGGAGACAGAACTGAGGGCTACACAGGCAGTGATAACTGTGTTCCGAATCCCAATTCACGAAGTCCTGGATCGAATTCAGAATCAACCCTATCTCAGAACACCAGCGAGGGCACCAGGAGAATTTATGGAAAGAAACCTTGGCAGGTATTGTGCCTACCACAATGAAGATGGGCATATGACTCAGGGCTACAGAGCCCTGAAAGCATACTTAGAAGACTTGGTGAGGCAAGGCCATCTGAGAGACCTTGTCGATGAAGTCAGGACAAGAGAAGAGCAGGCAAGACTGCCTTAGGCACCAGCGGCTCCGCCTCCCCCAGCACAGCAACCTCAAGAAGGAGAACCTCAGGTAATTAATGTAATTCACTCGAAGGTCAAAGAGAACGAAATAAGGGGAGAGACTACCTGCAGCATGTCTACCAAGTCGGGGAGAAGAGACATTGGGCAGAGGAGTGCCAGGAACCAGTAGTGTCCTTTACAGAAGCCGACCTTGAGACGGTGCAGCATCCACATAACGACGCCTTGGTAGTATCCCTCCAGGTTGGGGAATGCCAAGTGAAACGTATCTTGATTGACCAAGGCAGCTCTTGTGACATCATGTATGTCAGATGTTACAAGGAGCTTGGCCTTCACCCAGACGATATGGAACAATCTAACGGCCCAATGGTCGGGTTCAATGGAACGCCGACATGGCCACTGGGCACAGTAAGCTTAGATGTGCAGACTGGCACGAAGAAGGTAACAACAGAATTCACCGTAATCGACACACCCTCCCCTTACAACATCATTTTGGGAAGGCCATGGTTGCATGCAATGGGGGCTGTTCCCTCAACATTGCATCAACTATTGCGGTTCCCAACAGAGCATGGGATTGAGGAGGTCAGAGGAGATCAGCTGCAGGCAAAGAATTGCTCCATGGCAGCAATGAAATCCACCTGCAGCATTCGAGAACCAGAGAAGGCAGAGATCGAAGATGAGGACGTGGAGGTCCTAGAGAATGTCGGCAAGGAGCCAGCCGAGAAAAGTGAAGAAGCACTGAAGAAAATCCTCGTCCAGGAGGGGGATGAAGAACGCTTCTTTCTTCTCGGCTCGGGCTTAGCCGAAGAAGATGAAAAAGAGTTGAAAGCTTTTTTTAGAGCAAATATTGAGGTGTTCGCGTGGACGCCCTACGAAATACCTGGCATTGATCCCGAGGTCACTTGCCATAAGCTGAACGTTGACAGGTCGGCCAAACCTGTAATCCAACGAGCAAGAAGACCGACGTTGACACACGTCGAAGCAGTGGAAGAGAAATAGACAGACTACTGGAAGCCAGGGCTATTCGTGAGGTAAATTACCCGACATGGCTATCGAACACAGTAGTGGTGAAGAAGAAGAACGGTAAATTGAGGGTCTATGTGGACTTTACCACCCTAAACAAGGCATGTCCCAAAGACAGCTTCCCTCTACCCAAGATTGACCAGCTAGTGGATGCTACTTCAGGGCATGGAAAGATGAGCTTCCTGGATGCCTACAGGGGGTATCACCAGATAGCCATGTACCCCACGAATGAAGAGAAGACTGCGTTTATCACCCCAAAAGGGCTGTACTACTACAAGATGATGCCTTTTGGGTTGAAAAACGCAGGAGCAACTTACCAAAGGTTGGTAACCAACATGTTCAGACCCTAATTAGCCGAACGGTGGAAGTTTACATCGACAACATGGTCGTAAAGACCAAGGAACCAGGAGGTCATCTGGGACGACTCAAAGCAGTCTTTGAAATCCTAAAAGCATACGGCTCCGACTCAATGCATCAAGTGTGCGTTTGGAGTTGGATCTGGTAAGTTCTTGGGATACCTAGTGACCAGAAGGGGCATTGAGGCTAGCCCAGATCAGATCAACGGCCGTCGGAGTTTGAAGAGCCCGACGTCGGCAAAACAGGTACAAATGCTAACCGGAAGGGCCGCAGCCCTGAATAGTTCATCAGCAGAAACTCAGAACAAGTGTAGACCTTTCTTCAACCTAGTAAAGAAAGCTACAGACTTCCTGTGGACCGAAGAATGTGAAGCCGCCTCGACCGACCTAAAGAAGTATCTGACCACAGCCCCAGTTCTTTCAAATCCAGAACCTAGAGAGGAGTTGTTCCTGTACTTAGCAGTTTCAGAACACGCAGTAAGCGCAGTGGTAATCCGAGAAGAAAAAAGGGGAGCAAAAGGCTGTCTACTATGTAAGCAAAATCCTGGCCAATGTAGAAACAAGGTATCTACCCTTAGAGAAATTGGCACTAGCTTTAGTAATGGCTTCAAAGAAGTTGAACCACTACTTCCAGGCCCATAAAATTGTGGTGCTAACTGAACACCCTTGAAGTCCTTGCTACAACAAGGAGACTTGACAAGGAAGAATAGCAGATTGGCAGTCGC
>JAPPVO010000007.1:44758902-44923851 GCA_030407325.1 Camellia japonica
TAATCACAACACTATTAAACCATCTTATAATCTTTAATTACCATATAAATTCATTGACCCCACCTTCTTTCATTAAAACACTATTAAAACACCAAATGACAGTGACCCAAACTGACCAATAACTTCTCCAATGGGCTGACAAATTCGTAAATGATCTTTGGGCTAACACATAGTGGGTGTTGGGAACTGAGTTTTTATATAAATTTTTTTAGTTATAAGATATTATCGGATAAATTTTTTTTGATGTTTGGAAAGATAGTTAGATTTTTTTATGGTTGGATGTGATGTTTGTGAGAGAAAAAGTGAAATGATTATGGAATTAGATGTGATATTTTGTTTAGATGTGTGTTTTTGGTTTTGAAAATTTTCTGTCTTTTAGTGGAAAAAATCAAAAAAAACCCAAACAAATTAAATCTTAATTTTTGGTTTTGCAAAAACTTTGTCTTTTAGTCCATAAAGAAATTTTTGGGATTCTATTTGCACTCAAATAATAATTCAGTACGTTTAATTAAAATTTAAAATCTTAATTTCTATTATATTTTAATTTAAATTTACCAATAAGGACAAAACAAATTAAATCTTAAAATAAAATATTTTTTTTTCTCATGGTACACTCAAATCATTTATACCTTTTTTATTTTTTATTTTTTTATATTCAACTCTTTTTATCTTCTTTTAAGTTTTAATTATTTTCTCTTTATTTTCTTATTTCTTCTAAAATTCCAACTCACCCCACCAAAAATCTTTGAGGTCACAATATTCTTCGACCTATTTCTACTTTAACAACAATACAAAACATTAAAAAAAATATATATATATATATATATCATATGTTACTGTATTTTTAATGTTTATAGAAATTATATATAATCAATGGACGACCTAACGATTTTACTCAGATCCTTTACCAGAATTGCTTGATTTTCCTAGATAACGGACCGTGATAAACACAAAAATATACATCAAGTCTTCTTGCTTATCAAATCCGTTATTCCCCTATTTATTCTCCCTCTCACACACACATGATTCTCTAGAGGAAATTTTGTTTATTGTTTTGCAAGTATCAAAGAACTTAATGGATCTAGTGTGGCTACGTGTAATTTTATTTTTTGAACGGTTAAGTTGTATTTGGTTGAGGAATTTATGAAGGAATTTAGAAAAAGAAAATAAAAATATAAGTAAAATATGAATAAAATATACTTATATTCCACATAGTTTCATAAACTTTTTTCCTTTCCTTTTTAAAATCTCTTCTCAAATCTCCAACAAAATACAGCCAGTTTTAAATATATAGAATGGATGCCCATGATGTTCCATCGTCGCAAGAAGGAATTGAAATGAAACCGGCAACAAGAGTTGAAACCACTAGTGGTGAATCAAGATAAACAAGCTAACTCATGTGAATGTGAAAGAGGTTTAGAATTTTTGATTTGTTTATTATTTGGGTATATTTTGAAGGATAATTTGACACAAAAAAAAAAATTAAGGTGTATTGAGAATAAATTATAATTCTAAATAATTGAATAGATTGTATTGAGAAATTAAGTATACTTCATTATTTTTTGAGTGCAAATAGAATTCTTTAGAAATTTTAGTTATTATTACATCAGGTAAAGACAACTTAGAATATTCAAATAATTTACAAGGTATGTAAATGTGTAAATTAGGAGTTATTTGAGGGTGATGAAAATAAGTGTTTTTATTTAATTCATATTATTTCTATTTTTCAATACATATTTACACAAAAAAATCAAAAGGTACACTAAATAAACAAACTCCAAACCATCCCTAAGCTCTCACTTGGAAGCCATGCTACATGTTGACTAAAGTTTTAACTTCTTGTTTGTTTGCATATAAGTAAAGCTATGTGACTGTATTTGGTGATTGTATTTAAGTATTATATTTAGATATTATTTGATGTCACCTCTTATATAACATAATAAAAATATTAAACATATAGTAGCTAACTATTATGGTTATACAAAATATCGTTAAATTTGTTAAAATTATATCGATCCGTATTAATTTACACCGCTCTATCTGTTAATTACGGTTTAAACTTTAATATTTATAATCTGCTTTCAAAATCGCTCCTCTCCGTTATAGTTAATACATATAATTTTTTTTAATTTATAATGAAATATCAAAGTAAAAATGAGTGTGAGAGAAATTTAACATGTGAATTTTTTTACAAATTAGTAGCTATATATATGAAAAAAAATTATGTAAATTAGTTTGTGTTATATATATGAAAAATATTATGCAAGTTAGTATTATATGTTATGTAAAAATTCGATAATTGATTAAAATATTTTCAATCTAGCGATCCACTCAAAATCGCTCAAATAGCAATTTATCAATCTGTCAATCCGTTAATTTACCATTTAATTTATAATTTTATTCTTAAGTCACCCGAACCACACCTATCTATAAAAAGAAGACCACCTCTTGAAAGAGAGATATGCCTTAATCCCTACCCACACCGAAAGTTATCTACTTTTCTTTTTTGTTTCATAACAAGAGTTCTAACTTCATCATCAAAGTGTTTTCGGCCAGAAACCACCAATCGATCAGCATCAATGATGTTCTATTTTGCAGTTTATTGGGATAAAATTGATCTTTTTATTGAACTATTCAAACAATTTATGTGAAAAGATTTTAGAGTCTCACAATGGCGTTGTTTGGAAAAACAAAGTTGAGGCTATTGTAGCCTCATATATGAAAATAGCCACAAAGCTTCAACAGTGCGGCTGTTTGTACAACTGGGTTACATTATAAGGTACAATTACCGTTTTACCCTTTGACTATTTCAAATTGGGTATACATATTGCACCTATTCCACAGCTCATTTCACGCCTCTGCCCTATCTCATTTCATCATTTTTTTGGTACCAATTAAAATTCTAACAAATTTAATAATTTTATAAACTGATTTTTGTTTATTTGTAGAAAAACATAAACTACAAATAAAAGAGGTTTGAACAAAATGTTTGAATTTTTTTTAAAACATCAACTAAAAAAAGAGTTCGCGTTCAGGCCTAAATTATTTATATTTAATTTTTATTATTTATGACAATGGGACCATACACATTATAGTTGAAATAAAAATAATTGGAAAAAAATTATTTGAAAAAATTATTCAAAAAAAATTAATTGAAAACAAAATTATTGGAAAATAATTTAATTCAAAAAAAATTAATGGACAAAAAATTTATTTGAAAAAAAAATTAATTGAAAAAAAAAGTAATTGAAAAAATATTTATTTGAAAAAAAAATTAATTGGAAAAAAATAATTGAAAAAAAAAATTCATTGACAGCTCGGTTATCAATAAACTGAGACAACCATTTATAAACTAATAATTATTAATAATTTATAAATTTTAAAAAATTTATAAATTATATTAATGGGTAAGGTTTAAAAAATGACCGAAGGTTTGTTGATATATGTAATTAATTGTTTACAAGTTTTACAATTTTTTTTTTTTTTTCTCTTCTATGTAGGTGTTAAAAATTACAATTCAAATCACCCAATTCACAATCCTTCAAATTTTTTGCCCAGGTTTAGCAATTGGAGCCGTTAGCACTGTTTAAAATTTGAAAAAAAAAAAAATGGTGATGTGCAAGATCCTTCCGTCCCACGTCAGCAAGCCAAATGCCAAGATTGGAACATGACAGCTCAGTTATGTAGGTGTAGTTTGGTCATTTCAGAACAAAATATCATATCAAACACTTTTTTCTATACAATCATTTAAAAATATTTCAATTCAACTTCCTAAACACACAAATTAAAATAGTCTACTAAAATAACTAAATAATCCAAAAGTCTAAAAAATAATCACTTTCCAAACAAGGCCAATGATAATACAACTTGAATTGCATATGAAGTAATAGATTAAGGTTAATCAATTTTTGACACCAACACCTAATATTACACAACTTGATAATACGAATATTGAATAGGCCAAGTTAGGATCAAACATGCAATGGGAAGTTGGTACTAATACTTCATTTTAATATTATTTCCATATTTAAGTCCACATGTAATTCTATGTAGGTGATCAAAAAAGTATCTAAAATAGGATTTTATGGCTAATATAATTTTTTTAATTGAAGATAATTATTTTTTATTGTTTATGATTTAGATTTTAGGTAGTAATCTATCTATTTATCTATATATTATATAAGTAAAATGGGGTTTTTAATTTTGAGAGCTCTAGGAGCTTCAAAACTCCAATCCAATTATGTTGATTTTTTTTTTTTTTTTTTTTTAAAAAGAGAAAAATATCATTGGCTATTAAAAATTGAAATTTAAAGTATAAAATTTAAATAACATTGACTATTGAATTCACTTATGATTTAGGAATTTAAATTTCAAAATTTGATACCTAACAATATAATATACGCATACTTTAAGGAATTGATTTCCATAATAAAAATTTATTATATATTTTATCTAACTAATTAATCTTTTTTTTTTTCCCCAGTAGGAATTACTAAATCCCTTCCTAACAGAAAAAAGGTTTATATTTCACTGTATTCACGTAAAATATTAATGTCTACAAGAATAAATATACTTTACATCTCTCTCTCTCTCTCTTTGAAATGGTGATTATTAAGATTTTATTTGGTGTTTAAATTTTTTTATTTTTTTATTTTTTTCCCTTTTATTCAATATGTTAACTATAGATTAGGCCCATATGTGACGATAACCATGGATGCCTCCTTCAATTTCTAAGGTAACTACAAATAGTTGTTGGCCTCAATGCTATGTATGAGATTTTTTGCATATTTGTTATTTCTAAGATATATAATACATCAATGTGCCATATATTATTAAAAGTTTGTAATTGATTATAACTCTGTCAAATAGATTATAAATAAAATTAAAAAAAAAAGATAATTGTATCATTTATTCATTTTATATTTGTAGTTTTTAAAAATCAATAATTATATTTTTCATAATTTTCATTTTCAATTCTATTTAGTAACTATTTAATTTATCAATTAATGTGTTTCTTAGGTGTAGAGTATACAAGTGACATAACATTAGTGTGTTTTCGAGCAAAAAAAAAAAAAAATGATCTAAGAGACTTTAAGAATTTCATAACATTAATATAAAATTTTTAATTTTAATAGTTAAGCAAATCAAGTGATATAAAATCATTGGTAGATTTAACTGTATCTATAATTTTAAATTTTAAGAAAAAATATTTATATATAGAATGTCAAATAAATAAATTTAACCATATCTAAGCCACATCTAATTTGATATTTGAAAATCCTTAAAATGAAATTTTAAATTTAATTTTAGTATTATATAATTTAAAATTATAAAAATATATATTTCCAAAATATTATTCATTTTTTAAAATATTTGAAACAAAAAAATAAATATAATATAAGACTATTGACTTATCTAAATTCAAAAAAAAAAAAAAATGTACACAAACTGTCAAAAAATAATTTTAGCTATATCTTTTTGGTTAGATGGTAATTTTTTTTTAGCTATGTCTAAGCTATATTTAATTTTAAATTTAAAAATAAAATCCAAAGAAAATTTGAATCAAATATAATTTTAAATTATTTTTTAGCTATAAATCATAATTTATCAAATGGTAAAAAATTTCAAGTACACATGTCAGAATCTTATTGAAAAAATAAAAAAAAATCAAAATTTTGAAGTACGAACTTCAAATTAATAATTAAAAATATTTTAAAAATTGACATAAAATTTTCACTTGAATAAGTTCTATGGTAAAATAGGCAAATCCATAAAATCTACCAGACAAATTATTCAAAAAATAAAAAACAATGGTCTACATCTATTGTGAGTGCAGCTCACATCTCACTAATTTTAAACCTATATTATACACCCACTTTCGGGATAAATTTTTATGATTCATTGTATTTATATAATAGATATTAGTCGATTTAAATTGATTATTATAAACATATTTCTACTTATTGACCAATCAATTTTTCTTGGTCAAGTCTAGGATTAGAGATAGGACACGACCCATGATATGGCTTAACCAACTTTGGATAATCTATATTTATCTATATCTATATTAAGTAAAAAGGTGTTTTCTCACAAGTTGCTCTTTGGCTTATCCATTCTAAAAAATAAATAAAAAAATCACGGTGTTGCTCAAGCCCTCACCAAATTAAAAAAATATATTACTCAATTCTTAAAAAATTTCAAGTTAGGCTCAGGTTGCTTTGATTGAACTCGCTAAAGTTTGCTACTCTAGCAAAAGGAGGGGAAGTTACATAGTTGAATTAGTGACAACTTAAAAATTGACACATAAAATGCATGTCATTATGGTAAAATTGTGAGCCATGTTTGGAAAGAGTGACTTTTTGTTAAAAAGTCATTGCAAATTGTCAATTGATTATCTCTACTTTTTTACGTGACTTTTCGTAATAAGTTAAAAAATTATTAAAAAGGTTAATTTCCAAACAAATCCAATTGTGAGTTTTAAATATTTTTCATTTTTGTATTTTGCATACAAAAGTCTAACTATTTATATTATTTATGTAAAACTTATGTTATTAATTTTTTTCAAATCCCGTGTATAACACAGACTTACCACTAGTAAAAAATATATAACCATCGGATAGTTTTGGACACTTGGGCCGTTAATCTAATTTTATAACTTTTTAGCCAATAACCTCAACCTTTAATATTTTAGGAGTCTTTTGGCAACAGGCTAAAAAAGCCATCTTTTTGGCTTTTTAGTTTTTTTACACAAAAAAGCCAGTTTTTTTACCCAAAAAGGTCACAAAAAAGTCAAAAAACTAGTTTTTTTACTAACTTCTCAAAACACCACAGACCATACAGATAAGAATAATAATAATTTAAAAGATGATAGGATCTCTACCTATTTGTCCACTATTTCAGTTATCAATTATTTGTTCACCTATTTGTCCAATATGACTTATCTATTTACGTATCACCTATCTATTTACATATTTGTCCACCTAATATACCTATTTGTCTATATCACTACCACCAGCCACAGCTGGCCACTTCCAGTGACTTTTCTAGCCACCGGCGGTCAAACAACAATGAGTAAAAATAAAAAAAAATTATACTTAAAGATAATAATTTATTCTTCTCAGCTTTTTAGCCAATAACCTCAACCTTTGATAGTTTAAACTCAATTTCCCTATCAATTAAGTCCCCAGGTAGGTCATTAGGAAACACATCAGGAAATTGACAAACCACAGAAATAGTTTCCATACTTGCATTATCTAAAGACTCAGTTGTTACACAACACAAGTAGCCTCGACATCCTTTCCTCAACAACTTCCTGGCTTTCATGAATGAAATCAAATATAGCGGAGGAACTACCCCATTCCCAGTGAAAAACAAACTCAGGCATACTAGGTGGTTTGAACATGACTGTTTTATTCACACAATCAATAGTGGCACAATATTTAGTCAGCCAATCCATACCTTGAATACAATCAAAATTATCAATGTTCAAGGGCAGCAAGTCAACATACAGTCATATCACCAATCATAATATCACATGCCGAATATACATAAGCACATAGCGTAGAACCCCTAGATGGTGTGGACACATATAGCAAACAATTCATAGGTTCTAACAGTCTAGTTAATTTCCGAGAAAAAACATGCGAGACAAATGAATGCGTAGAACCAGAATCAATCAGTACATAGGCATTCTGAGCACAGATAGAGATTATACCTGACACCACTAACTCAGTATTCTGTACATCCCCAAGCACTAATGCAAACACTCTTCCTTGCCTTAGTGTTTCATTCCCGGTATTACCCCTGGCATTTGTACTTGCATTGGTCCTCGTTACAAGAGCAAATTCGGCTAAGCTTGTTGCCTGATGGTTAGCATTGTCGAACCTCATCGGACAATCTCTAATCATGTGATCGGTCTTGCCACACCTAAAACACGCACCCGATGCACGATGATACGTGCCTTTATGCTTCCTTCCACATTCTAGACAGTTAGACATAGACCCATTGCTTTGGCTT
The DNA here is from genome assembly GCA_030407325.1 of Camellia japonica. Lineage (NCBI taxonomy): Eukaryota > Viridiplantae > Streptophyta > Magnoliopsida > Ericales > Theaceae > Camellia > Camellia japonica. Next base: position 44,766,919 of record JAPPVO010000007.1, read on the forward strand.
GTACTACTTGAAGATCCGGTATTTTACTTTTTGTTTGTAAAGAATGAACGGCTCTTCCGAAAATTGGATCCAGACCTTTTGCTTCTCCATTCTGCTGCCGGCGCCTTAGCTTGTTTCATTGCTGCCAAGGTGGCTTCTGCCATTATCGCTCTGTCTAAAACTTCTACATAGGTAGGCAATTTCAACACGCCTACTCGGTCAAGCACTTCCAAATCCAAATCGCCTTCAAATTTTCGTGCCTTCTTGTAATCAGTATCTATCATATGTGGAGCAAATCGCGCCAATTCAGTAAACTTGGCCTCATACTCGGCCACTGACATCCTACCTTGTTTGAGTTCTTGGAATTTAGAAACTTTCCGATCCTGGAAACACTGAGGAAAGTATTTGTCATAAAAGATCTCATTGAAACAAGCCCATGTCATATTTCCGTTAATACTTTGGATTAGCAACCACCATCTTCGGGCTTCATCTTTTAAGGTGTAGGTGACCAAAAGAACCTTTTGGGTCTCGGAGCAGGGAAATACCTCAAATAATTTTTCTATCTCAAGCAACCATATTTCTGCCTTTAGCGGCTCAATACCACCTAAGAAAGTTGGCGGTTTCATTTTCATGAACTTCTAAGTTAAGTTGATAATATCATTGTTATCTGGTTCAGCTTGTATCAGTGAAGGCGGAGGAGGTAAAGGTTGTTGCCTCTGCTGTTGAGTCATTGCCTCAGTTAAAGCTGCAAGCATTTGTTCCATACTGCTCATTCGAGCCTCAGATGATTCAGCTGTTCCATCACTTCTTGCATTTTTCATTTGCTATAGGTAAACAAAGCACTATAAATATAGGCAAATAGTCCTTTTCACAACATTCAAATTATTTGTTCCAATGTCATGTGGTCATGGTCAAATTTAGTTTTCACTTTCAATGAACACAAACACTCACACATGCAGATGGAATGCCCCTATTTCTTACTAGGACATCCTAAGCTCATATGGACCTGTGTGTGTGATAGAACACATGCTTTGATACCACTCTGTCACTACCCAAACCCGCCCCCATGGATTTAGCGCCGTAACCGGCCAGTAATCTTTGGATTATCAAAGGCCTCTAAACAAAATAACTTATATTTAGGGGCTGCGGAAGCAAATATAGAAACATTCATAGTCCATTGAGCTGTAGAGACATATATGTGACAGAAATTTTAAACTTTATATACATATACATGACGTCATAATGTAATAGTCTTACGTCACATTCATTACAGATATAGCCAAAAAGGGACTTAGCCCAATGTACAGATAACAGAAAATTTGTTTAGTACCCAAAGGAAGACAAGGTCTTAACACATAAGCCATTTAAACTTGACTTGCTCACAAAAGGGAACCTCCTCGGAGGCACAACAGCTGGCTGACAAAATTGATGTGCCAAGTCCTTAATTCTGAGCCTGGTCACTTACATACATAATATAAATAGTGAGCGGAAGCCCAGTGAATAATAATAAAGTAAAGAGGTAAATGAATGATGTCCCGTGACCATTTCAGAAACCAGAGTTCAAATCGAAGATAGATTCATATTTGTATTCTTATTCAGAGCATAGACAGAAATCATAGTTCATGTTTAATCACACACAGAGTATCAAAGATCATACTTATCAGTTCCATAAAGGAACCTCTAGACTGGAAACAAATAACTTGTTAGTTCCATAAAGGAACCTCCAGCTGGGTGCAAATAACTTGTCAGTTCCATAAAGGAACCTCCGGTCCGGGTACATATAACATACTTGATCCATAGAGTCAATGCCACAAATATTTATTAGAGTTGGACAATTATTCATAATACAAAGCATAGCATTTCATAGAATAGTTCTTTATTCCATATACAGAAAATAATTTAACTTGAACATAACTTTACTAAGTTATTACTCACACATAACAGATGGCTCTAAGTAAACGAACAGAGTAGGCAATTCAGATATCTTGTGGCGCATGATCTACACAAATACAGAACGAATACTTACAGAATTACACACCAGGAAATAGTAACTTGGTTCTTTCTTATCTTGGTGTGTTTTTACTTTTTATCCTCATTACAGTGTCTTAATCTTGGCCTAGGAATGCCTAGGATGTAATGAGGATGCAAAAATGCATTTGAAAAACATTTGGTCAAAAATGTTGGAAACAGGGGTCCCGCTAGAGCGTAACTTCCTTCGTTCAAGCGGACATGAAAAATGTGAGTGGTTCACTCGAGCGTAACTTCCTTCGCTCGAGTGATTTGCAAACTTTGAAAAAGTACTGCTTGTGTGATTTTCAAGCTCGACGGATGCTCGATGGTCGCTCGAGCCTGAGACTCAGGTCCTCGCTCGAGCGCAACTCGCGTCACTCGAGTGGTCTGCAAAAATATAAACTTCTGGGAGCATGCATTTTATGCTCAAGCAAACTTCTAGTCGCTCAAGCGAAGTGCAAAAATAAAGGTGGTCGCTCGAGCGCAGAATCTGTCACTCGAGCAGAGAGGTCGAATTCTAAAATTTCCAGATTCACCTCAAAGTTCCAAACTCAAATCAAAATCTTTAAAACTCATCCTTTTGGGCCAAAAACTTGAGGAATCATATGTGAACTTGGAAAACATTGAGAATTCTAAATCATTTCGTAAAATTAAAGCCTACGAACTTGCCAATTGTGTAAAACAAAACCCAATTCCTAAAAATCATAACATGAACATGAAATGCATGATATGAATGAGATTCCAAATCTCCAAATCATGATCAAATAAGATGTTCTACTAAAAAACATGGTGAATTCTTAAACTAAAACCAAAATATGAACATGCATGGGACAAATTCTTAGACAACATACTCTAAATGCAATGTAATGCACATGCATATATGTATACTCTTCTTTTCTACTTCATTAAGCTTAATTATTGCCTCAACTCACTGAATTCTTTTGAATACATGGTGTAAGCATCAAAATTATACAATCTAAGGGTTGAATTTCCTACCTCAAGCTTGAATTCTCAAGTAGAAGTGTAATCTTCAAAGTTCCTGCAAAATTCCTCCAAGTCTCTAGCTTAATCTCAAGCCAATTCTTGGTCTTCCTCTTGTTTTTGGTCTCAAACTCTAGCTCTCCCTCACTCACATGTTCTTGAGCTCAAGATTGTAGAAATAAAGGTGTAAAAATGTGTCCTAGAGCTCTTACATGCCTTATATAGGCTTAATTAAGAAGATTTAAATAATTAGGCTTACCACTAACCAAACGGGCATTAATTATTCTAATAAATTCGTTCCAATTCGAATTTTAATTAAACCTACCATAAAATTCTAAAAATCCCAACTAACACAAAAACCAAGTCAATTTCATGATCGGATGCCGATAAGGCCTTCAATTCATAAATTGAAATAGAAACACAAACAGATACTTCCACATCAGACAGATATAAACACAAATAATGAAATGCACAATTAATTAATTTAGGATTTCAGCTTAATTACTTTTTAGGCGTATTAAATCATGGATTAACGTTAATCATGTGTCCGGGTTGTTACACTTAGATCTCATAAACCCGAAATACTGATTCTCATGGAGACCAAAGTAGCCTTCAGCAAAATGGAAAACTTCTTTACTCGTCTGGGTTTTACAGCTTCTACCATTGTTGATCCCATAGGCAGAGTTGGTGGGATTTGGCTATTATGGGACACTAACCATGTCAATGTTAGAGCATCCTCAGTTGGTCCCCAAGTTATCCATGCCACAGTCCACAAAGAAGACTACGAGGAGTCGGTTTTAGCTGCGGTATACACTAGCCCTAATCCTTTGTTACGAGAAAATCTATGGAATGAACTTGAAGAAGTGGCGGATAGTATAGACAAACCTTGGTTGGTGGCAGGAGATTTCAATGACTATGCCAATCAAAGTAAAAGAAGGAGCTACTCAACAAACCAGAGTTCGACTAAGCCCTAGAAGTTCCTCGAAAGAAATAACAACTGTAATCTGATGGACTTAGGCAGTTCGGGACCCAAAATGACCTGGACAAACAACAGACAGGGGCTTGCTAATACTATAGAAAGGCTGGACAAGGCTCTATGTAATGAAGACTGGCGAACAATGTTTCCTGAAGCAACTGTTAAAGTGCTGCCAAGAACATACTCGGACCACTCCCCTCTTGTTGTCCACACTCTTGTTGTCCACACCTAAGGTATACATTCTCTCAACCCCATCAATAAACCCTTTCGTTTTAAAGCTACTTGGATGTCTCATTCTAACCTCCCTAATATTATTACCTTTTCTTGGACTGATATGCATAACAATTTGCTTGATTCCACTTCTGAATTCACTATTAGAGTTAAGAAGTGGAACAAAGAGATTTTGGTAATATTTTTAAAAGGAAAAGAACTCTTCTTGCTAGAATTAAAGGCATCCAAAAAGCTTTGACCATCTCTTGTCCTCATAGCCTCTTAACTCTTGAAAAAGATCTTATTAAATCCTACAATGATACTCTTTTGCAAGAGGAAATGTTGTGGTTCCAAAAATCCAGATCTCAGCACATTCTTCTTGGTGATAGGAACACAACATTTTTCCATGTGTCCACTATCACTAAACGCAGAAAACTCAAGATAAATGCCCTTAAAGATGATGAGGGGAACTGGGTTATTGATTAGGAGGGAATCAAGAGTAATATCCTTGCTTACTTCACTAACCTTTTAAAATTTGAGGATGTTTAATATCTAATCCATTGGAATAATATTACCAATACCTCTTTTACCCTTGATGACAATGAGGTTTTGTTGAAACCCATCACCAATGCTGAAATTCTGAGAGCTGTTAAAAGTATAGAGGCCTTTAAAGGACCAGACAAGAATGGTATTCAAGCCTTGTTCTATCAAAAATATTGGCATATTGTGGCACATTCTGTGTGTGAGTTTGTTAAGTCTTGCTTCCAGAATAAGAAGGTCCTTGATGAAGTTAATGAAACTCTTATTATGTTAATCCCCAAAATTGAGAACCCTGAAAATATTAAACAGTTCAGACCCATCAACCTTTGTAATGTCCCTTATAAGATCATCACCAAAATTATTATGGGACGAATTAGACCACTCCTAGATGCTCTCATTAGCCCAAACCGTAGCAGCTTTATACCTGGGAGAAATACTACTGATAATATCATCATCACCCAGGAGATTCTGCACACTTTTAGATACTTGAAAGAGAAGAGAGGGGGTATGATTTTTAAAATTGACCTGGATAAGGCATATGATAGGTTTCTAGGGACTTCATTAGGGACACCCTTTAGGAATTCCAACTTAATGACAATTGGATCGAGTTGATTATGAATTGTGTTGCTAACACCCATTCTTCCATACTTTGGCATGGGGAAATTGTTGAAGGCATTCAGAATGGAAGGGGACTCAGACAAGGAGATCCCATTTCCCCCTATCTGTTTGTACTTTGTATGGAGAGACCATCTAATATGATCATTTCAAAAGTTGAAGTAGGAGCCTGGAAAGGTATCAAAGCTTCTAGAAATAGCCCTGCTCTATCCTATTTATTTTTTGCTGATGACTTTATCTTTTTTGCCGAATCTGATCCGAGCAACTGCCACACCATCATGGAGGTTCTAAATGAATTTTGTGAGATGTCTGGTCAGAAACTTAATCTCCAGAAATAAAAAAATGTTTGTTTCCAAGAATGTGCCTTATAGTTATGCTAGATCTCTGAGCTATCAATGTGGCATTCCCCTTACCCAAGACTTAGGCAAGTATTTAGGATCCCCTCTTCTTTATAATAGGATAAATAAGAGCTTATTTAATGAGATTCTTGAGAAATTGAAAACAAGACTCTTAGGGTGGAAGGCTAGACACATATTCTTCGCTGGCAGAACCACCCTTATTCAAGTTGTTACATCTACCATCCCCAGTTATAATATGCAAACCATGGAGTTGCCTAAGAAATTTTGTGATGAAGTAGATAGGATAAATAGGAACTTCCTTTGGGGGGATATTGACAACCACAAGAAAGTCCATCTGATTAACTGGGATACTGTTTGTAGGACTAAGGAGGAAGGGGGTCTAGGTCTCAGAAAAGCCAGGGACAATAATGCTGCTATACTAGCAAAACTGGGCTGGAAAGTCCTAACTACCCCAGACAATTTTTGGTGTAAAGTGCTCCAAGCCAAATACCTTAAAAACAATAGCATCTATACCTGGCCTATGAAGAGAATAACATCTCACATTTGGAAAAGCATCTGTAAAAGTAGGAACACTCTTAGGAAGGGAGTAAAATGGAATGTAGGCAATGGGGAGACCATCTCATTATGGTATGACTGGTGGTGTGACCAACAACCTCTTGCCCAGCAGTATAACTCCACACAGGTCAATGAGAGAGATAAGGTGAGCCTACTCCTTGATGAGGATGGTAATTGGAACACTGATTCATTGCTACTATTGTTAACCATCAAGACCTTCAAGAGATCATTAAGATCCATAGACCAAGATTTGTGACCTACACTGATGCACCTACTTGGATAGGAACATTTGGGGAAAATTTTTCTACAGCCTCTGTTTATAGACTTATCATCAACCGGGATTTTGATGAGCGGGACTGGAAATGGATATGGAAGGTTAAAATACCTCAAAGGCTCAAATGCTTCCTATGGCTTATATTACATGACAGTCTACTAACCAACCACATGAGACTCGAGAGGAATATGGCATCATCTGACTTATGCCCCAGATGTGGCCTTTACAGTGAAGACTTGAGCCACCTCCTTCGAGAATGCACTCATGCTAGAGATATATGGACTGAAATTAAAGATCTCAAATGGTGGGAGGAGGGTTGTAGACAACCTCTAGCCGAATGGGTGTTTTTCAATTTGAAAAATAAAAATATATTCCTTGATACTAATTGGTACCTTTTCTTTACTGTCACCCTGTGGTAGATCTGAAAAACTCGCAATCTTATGGTTTTTGAAAATGTAAACCACCTTATTTACGCTAGTCTCAAGAGTATATGGAACTATGCTTATGAGATTAAAGAGGCTTTCTCTTTTCCCATCCACTCTAATTTAACAGGCCCTAAATCTATTTATTGGCGTTTTCCTGTTACAGGTACACTTAAGCTCAACACTGATGGCTGTTCTAAGGGTGACCCTGGGCAAGCAGGGTATGGAGGTCTTCTGCGGGATGAAACTAGGACATGGATATGGGACTATTATGGTAATCTGGGCCACTGTTTTGGTGTGGAAGCAGAACAATGGGCCATCTATCGAAGATTGACAATTCTATTCCAAAAAGACACCATGAATGTGGCAATAAAGACTGATGCGGCACAAACCATTGATCTAATCCAGAACAGAACAAGCCATAACTCCCTATTCAGAGCCCTCATTGAAGATACTAAGTTCCTAATGAAAAGATGCACCTGCACTCTTGGACATACATTGAGGGAAGGCAATAGAGTTGCTGATATGCTGGCCAACTTAGAAGTGGCACAAACTGAACATGTAGTGATGCTTGAAGATCCTCCCATAGCTGTTAGAGCTTTGGTTGTAGAGGACATGATTGGAGTTAGTTTTGTGAGGGCTTAGCCCTTTGTTGTACTACTACTTATTTTGTGTTTCTTGTTTCATCCGTATCAAAAAAATTAACTGAAATCACTACAAGAAAAAGCACATTCGGTTACCAAATTTCCTGACTAAAAAAAATTTGGTCACTGAAAGTATAACTTCCAGCGACCAAAACAGCATTAGTAGCCAAAAGTCTACAATTGGTGACTAAAAATAAGTTTGGTCGCTGATTATATGGGTTTCAGTGACTAAAAAATTTTTAGTAGCCCAAAGTAAAGCTTTTTGGTGACTAAAAAATTTTAGTAGCCAAAAGTCTACAATTGGCGACTAAAAATAAGTTTGGCCGCTGATTACATAGATTTTACTGACTAAAAAAATTTTAGTAGCAAAAAGTAAAGCTTTTTGGAGACTAAAAAAATTTTAGTAGCCAAAAATCTACAGTTGGAGACAAAAAAAAAAAGTTTAGTCGCCAAAAGTGGTCATTTTTAGCGACTAAAATTATCTTGGTCGCTAAAAGTTAATTTTTTATTTTTATTTTGTTACTAAATAGTTAATTACATAAATTAATAAAATAATTATGTTTATACATATACTTTTATATTAATATGGGTGTATATACTATATAAATAATATATGTCACATATATAGTCATGTGGTGCTATAGAGGTGTAGTGGGAAGAGTGTGGTGCATAAGGTTTATGGTGCAGGAGGTTGGCAGTTTGAGTCTCCGCAAGAGTGGGTCAAATTGTTCTACAATGATTTTTTTTTTTTTCACGTTTGAAGCTTTTGGTGACTAAAGGTGTTGGTCGACGATTCCTTGACTATTGGGGACTAAAACATTGGTCGGTAAATGTATAATTTTAAAGAAATATAATTAACTATTGGCGACCAAAATTTTGGTCGCTAAAGAGTTGCACATTTGGCAACCAAAGGTTTTTTGGTCGACAAAACCCTCCAAGACCAATCCCTACAGGGTTTTGGCGACAAACGTAACGACCAAAATTTTTTGGTTGCAGAATGTCATTGGCCACCAAAAAACAAACTATTGGTGACCAATATTTTAGTCGCTAAAAGTGACTTTTTTTGTAGTGAATACCTGGACAACTCATTCTTCAGAGGAGTATGTATATATTTTGTTATAACAAACTATCTCATTCAAACTATTTGCTTAAGGATAAGGATTCACTACAAGAAATTAAGATTTTAAAGACAAATTTTTAGAAACAAAAATAATTTGTTTGTAAAAATTATACTTTTAAGGACAAAATGAAAGAATTTAAAAAAATATATATTTAATCATGTTATTACATTTTCTAGACAAATTTGTTTTATTGTAAAAGGATCTGTCACTTTTCCCTACAATTTAAGTTGGTCTCTAATAAATCCAAATCATATCCCTATAAATTTAGTTGGTCCCTAATAAACCCAAATCATATATTGTTGTATTTTATATATTAATTTTTGAACTCATAGTTGGGAACAAAACAAAAAAAGGTTCATCACTCATTTTCTTTCCCTCTTCCTCTCTCTCTCAAATCCCTAATTTCTTTTTATACGTCTCTTCTCTGTGGATTCGATATATGAATTCAAAGGTTCTTTTCTACGATCTCATTGATTGCTTCTGATCTGTGGTTCATCATTGTCTCATACCATCTCTGTCCAGGGTTGGATCGCTCCGTTGCCGCCTCATCTCTTCTCAATTCTCCGATTTCCCGGCGAATCTCCGGTAGCGATTCCGATCAGGTACCATATATTATCAACTTATTTGATAATCGACTATCGTATTTATGAATTGCCTATCATATATATTATAATCGACTTATGAATGGGAGTTAGAAAATGAAAATGAATATGATAATTGACTATCATCTATGTGTCTGTATAATCGATTTGATGTAGCAGCAGCCTCTTGGATGCTTTTAACATTCTGAGATTTGGGTGGAAAGTATCTTGGGGTTTCTATTTGCAAATTTAGATTCTCTCCATTACATGGTTTGTTGGAATTGAAGTGAATGGAGATCTCTCTATTTCAATGCATGACATATGGATGTAAAATTTGAAGTCAATTGTTTATAATTGTTTTTTTTATCCTGCTCGAATTTGCTTTGAAACGTCATTATCTCTGCAAATGAAGTGCCAAAAAGATACATTAACAGCTGAAAAGAACAATAAACAAAGATATATAACAGTGCATTTGTCTTGGGTATATACTCGCCAATAACTTGACAATGATAGTTTTGGAGTGACAAATAAATAAGTAAAAATATACTTCAATGTTTAGCAATTTTCTATTGAAAAAGATAGAATCAGATTACAAGAAGGACACGCTATAATGTAAGTTTATAACTTTACAATGAGTTACTTCAAACTTTTTAGAAATCATATAAGTTTCACATAGATGTACAACCATAGAGTCCTACAGAAGTGTCAATTCATTGGCAAAGCATTGCAAAGAACTCAACATTTCCTGCTGTCTAAGGTAACAAAATCCAAAATTTTGTAGGCCTCAATTAGACAAATCCATTACTTAAATTGAATAATGTATCTGAATTAGGTCTAGAGCTCAAATGTACTTGAAGTGTCAACAGAAATAAGTGGAATGAAAACAGAATGTAGCATATAAAGTTACGCAGTTTAATGTATCACACGCGTAGGCCCAATTTTAAGGTGAAAGGCAGCTGTTAGAGAGCACAGTTAAATTATATCAATATAATAAACTTCATTTTTTTTCTCTTTTAAATTATCCATTTAAATGTACTATCAAGATATGCACCCAAAAAAGGAACAGGGAATAGAATTTTGTTTGTGAGAATCAACATGCCATTCCTCTGGGCCTCTCTTTTCTGGAACTGGTAAAAATCTAACCCAACATCTTTACTTTTCTTCTTGGCCATATTTTCCAGAATAGCAGTATGGGCAACAGAACACACAGTAATTCCACTTTTAGTACCTGTTCTCTTTTTCCGACCCTTGTGATGTACAACAACAGCCCATCCACCTTCAGCAGCAAGGGCTTCTCTTTCTTTTCTTGCTTGCAAGTGCCATAATAAATTGAATGAAATCACAGTTAGGCCAAACTGCAAAATTCACAAATGGAAATAGGACAAACAGATTTCCATAATGGATGAGCGATTGTTTATATGTGGTAAATCGGTTTATGTATACATCAGTATTGTTGGAACAATCTTCTATGTAAAATAAATAACTTGAAACAAATCAAACAAATAATAATAAATTACTTGCAGACATTGGCGAGTATATAGCCAGTGATTGTTTTTTTAACCATGGACCACAGAATAATCTAGAAGAACATATTTTGAATATAAGATCCAAACACGGCATATATAGTCGGTGATACTCCACTAATTATTTTTTTAGGATATCACTTATTTATAATTTCTACTTTATTTAATATTTTAATTGTAGAAAATTTGATATAGATGCATTTGTGGATATGAATCATGTAAGAATTTGTAATTCTGGCTAGATTTTCCATAGAAAAGAAGTAGAGGATAGTACTACATGGTAAAGAAGTAGCAAGTAGCTTTTTCAGTTGACCTTTGTATTCGAAAAAGCTGTGTATAAAGAATTCATAGAATTCCTATATTGATGCTTAATCTGATGTTTCTTTTGTTTTGATGATATGGTCTGATTTAATCCTGATTTGTTTGATTTGATTATATTTGTGTTATTTGGAAATATAGATGCCAATTCGATTGATTGCATTGTTAAATTTATTTTGATTTGCTTGTTTTATTAGAGTCGAAAATTGTAGCATCATATTTCCTATTTTTAGTATATCCTATTTTTTAAGCTTTTACCTTTTCTCTCTCTCTCTCTCTCTCTCTTTCTTCTTTAGTTCTTTTGCACCATGGATAGGAGTTGGATGTAACTTGATAATAGAAGGTCACCTCAGTACATTGATGAAGTGAGGGAATTTATCTTGTTTGCTCGTGATCATATGAAACCAGGGGTAGATAAGATTTGGTGTCCATGTTATAAATGCAACAACCATATTCAAAAAACCATAGAGGAAGTTGAAATTCATTTGTATGCATATGGGGTGGTCACGAGTTACACTAGGTGGGTGTATCACGGGGAAGGTCTTGAGTTGAATGACAATGATGACTCACAAAATGAAAATGACGAATATCTCGACAATGTGACAGAGAAGTCAAATAGCCCCAATACTGAGGTGCGAGAAGTTATTCATGACATACGAAGTGGAACAACCACATTTGGTTATGTGGAAGACGCATCTAGTAGTCGTAATCCTGACTTACCTAGTAGTTGTGGTGGAGAAACAAATAAATTTGTACGATTAATGAGGGATACAGAGCAAGATTTGTATCTAGATTGCCAACGATTCTCCAAACTATCATTCATGGTTAAGTTGCTACATCTAAAGATATTTAATAGATGGAGCAACAAATCACTCATGATGTTGTTGGAATTGTTGAAAAAGGCACTTCCCATTGGTGAAATGCTTCCATGCTCTTACAATGAGGCTAAACAAATAATTTAAGATTTGGGCCTCGACTATAAAAAAATACATGTATGCAAGAACGATTGCGTACTTTTTTGGAAGGAGTGTGAAAATGAAGATGAGTGTCCTACTTGCAAAGCGCCAAGATACAAAGTTCGTAAAGGTAAAGGTAAAGGTAAAGGTAAAAAGATCCCTCACAAGGTTCTGCAATACTTTCCTTTAAAACCAAGGCTACAAAGGCTATTCATATCAAGGAAGACGGCTATTGATATGAAGTGGCATAAGGATAAACGTGTAGAGGAGGAAAATGTATTGCGTCATTCTGCTGACTCTGAAACATGGAAAGACTTTGACAAAAAGCATGAGTCATTCGCCAAAGATCCTCGTAACATTAGGCTTGGACTAGCTAGCGATGGTTTTAACCCATTTGGAAACATGAGTAACTCATATAGCATATGGCCGATTTTTCTTGCCCCATACAATTTACCACCATGGAAATGTATGAATAATCCATTTTTTATGATGCCTTTGCTTATTCCTGGGCGTAGGGCTCCCGGGTTTGACATTGATGTTTTGCAACCACATATTTTTGTCTCTAAAATCTATTTATAGTAACAAATGCAAAATTTTGTCTCTAAAAGTCATTTTTTGACTTTTCCGGACGGGCCATTTGGGACAAACTCCGCGACGGAGAAAATTGGTTGGCTAAAGTTTTTCCCAACAAATATTACACTTTTAAGAACGGAACAAATTTATCCCTAAAAAGCTGATTTCTTGTTGTGATGCCCAACTTACACATTTAACAAACTTTACTATATATAGAGATAATATATTTTTTTGAAGTGTGCCTATCCATTCATATTCTTAGCAATCTGATTTTTTTTTTTTAAAAAAAAAAAAAAAATTCCTTCTTTAATGATATTGGCTTTAATGGAAATTTAAATTTCTCAATGAGTCAGCAGTTGTATTGTATGAAGCTTTTCACCTCCTATCTTCACAGGCCTGTTCTCCACACCAAAAGCTCCACAAGGTATGTATCCATCTCTCTCTCTCTGTCTCTCTCTCATAGCTATATATGTGCCACGCTCGTGGGTTCTGCCCGATCCACGTGGATAAGGTGTTTTATGTGAGTCATGGAATTAATCGAGGTGCATGTAGGGTAGTCTGGACACCCGGTCATAATAAAAAAAAACAAAAAAAAACTTGGTTGTGCTGGTGGCCTAGTCTTTTCTTCTACTATATATGTTTGGATATTAAGAGGAGAAAGAAATGATTTATTAAGTTAGGAAGGAAAAAAAAAGAAAAGAAGATATTGTGATTTTTGTCCTTTTTATTTGGTTAAACTAAGAAAAAAACAAAAAAGATACTGATTTATCTTCAATTTTATTTCGATAGACTATATAAAATAAAATAAAAGAAACTCTTACAAGTTATATTACTAAATAACCTTTTATGCTTATATTTCTTTAGTACTTAGATGGACAATTTTGATATTTTATAAAATTAATAATCATTCCAAATTTAGAGAGATTCAAAAAGCAAGTTGTAAGAAAAATGAATTTTTCTCTATTTATGTCCATTTCTTCTCACTTCTCTTCTCTTTAGTATTTTAAACAAGTAATTAAGAATGGGAGAAATCGGTTTCTTTCATTTTCTGTCAAAACCAATCAATCCAAACGGATTGTAGGGTTATTACAACTTAAAGTTGTTATTGAATATTTTGTAGCAAGCAATTATATATTGATATTGATTTCCAGCGTGGAATATGTGGATTAGAGTTGCGGGAAACTTCCAAGGGTTGGCTTGGTGGTAAGGTCTTGAGTTTTAGGGGTGTGTTCCTTCTAAGGTTTAGGATCAAAACTTCTTAGGTGTTAACAATTTTCTGAGGCCATCGGATTGGAAAAAAATTCTTAAATTAACTGTGGTGCACTTACAGAAAATTTCTTACTGAGAGCTTGTGCACCTCTAGGAATTAGTCGAGCTTTGAACTGACACTCTGATGCCAATAAAAAAAAAAAAAGTGTATTGGAGTTAATGCTTCTCTATTTTAAATTAGGTTAACCAACTGGGCTGATTTAATTAGACATCCTTACGTACTTTCAACTGAGAGGTCAAGTCTTATTATGACATTTCTTATTGATGTAGTTGTTAAAATTGCGTGTGTTGTTTTTTAATGGTGGTTAGAGTTGTTTTATGCATATATATATGGTTGGACTTTCTCGTATAACTGATTATCTAATTTAATGTAATTTGTTTATATTTATAGATAATCATCTATCGATTGATGAAATACATAAATAAATTAGGTTGTTTTATGCTTTAAAAAAATTACCATGTTTAAATTTTCATAGAGTAAAACTTTTTAGTTTCGTGTAATTAAATAATTCGTAAATTATTGTCTTATTATATATTTTGATGTAGCATGTGGGTTTGGATTTTTTTAAGGGAGAAATACATATTAGTGCTGATTAGGGAAAATATTTATAAAAATAAAATATAACATAAATATTAATAATTAGGGTAAATTATAACTTAACCCTTTGTGGTTTACCCAAAAAACACAGAGCCCCCTATAATTTTATTTGTAACACTTAAACCCCCTATACTTCATACCAAAGTGCAATTTTGGACGGACATAACATAAATTGTAAAAAGTCTAAATTATCCTTATTTATTTCTCTAATTTTCTTCTTAATGTTATTACAAACCATAATATTCTCTGATTTGTCTTCAAATTTTTTATATTCTTATTCTTCTTGTTCTTCTTCTTTCTCATCCCATGGCAAACCACACACCTCTCATACCATCATCAAATACATATCTCGCTATCTAGAATTTAGACCAAGCAAATACTCATTTCTCCCTCTCTAAAATTTAAATTATACATATATGATATACATATTAATTGATATATATCATAAATATATGATACATATTTAATATATGATATATATATATAATACATAAATGATACATATGAAAGAATTGATGGATAGTTTCAATTATACATATATGATATATATACATACATATTAACTGATATATATAATACATATTTCACCAGTTATCTTGTATAAGGAAAGTGACCTTGTATTACTCCGTATCTTTCTCTCTCTCTCTCTATATAATATATATATATATCTTCTCTCTTACCGTGACCACCATCATCACCACCATTGCCCAGCTCCGTCAAAACTAAGAATCACCCTTTACAAAGTGCTATAGATGAAGCAACAGAAGATGGTGGATGATGAAAAAGAAAGAAATAAATTTAGAGATGTGTCTTTGAAATGTGTGAAGTTAGTTTTCGGACAACTTTTGGTATGTTGAAACCACCCATTTCAGGAAGAAGTGAGAAAACGAGATAGTGTAGGATGAAGTATAAAGCAAGGTGAGGAGATTGGTGAAAGAACATGATAAAATCATTAAGAATCGAGAAAATTATGGAGTCTGAAAGATGGGTTGAATAAATGTCAGAAACGGGAAGAAAAAGTGGGTTTGGTTGGTATGAATCTCATCAGTGCTATTTCAAAAATCTAAATATTTACACATATTAATTGTTTGATTTCATAGGTTGGATTTGTTACTAATTTGAATTATAAGAAGAAAAATGGGTTTGGATAGTTTTTAGTGAGAGAAGTTGTGGTGGTGATTTTGAGTGGTGATTTTGCATGGAATAAGAAGTTGGTTGTGGTTTTGCATGGAATGTGATGGTGGTGATGTTGGTTGGTTATGATTTTGCATGTAAGGTAATGGTGATAAGATGAGAGGAGAAATAAAAGGTGATGGTAGTGGTTTTGCATGAAAAGTGATAGTGTTGCATATTTATATAATGAGGGAGAGAGAACTTGTGTGATGGTCCAAGAGTCTAACCCATGCTCTGTTGTACTATACCATTCTGTGTATATATATATGTGACAATAAGGGTGTTTTGTTCATTTGCCATATGTTTTTGGGCGGGAAAAACTGCTCCACTCACTATTCATGGTCGTGTAGCACACGTTCTGTTTAAGTAAACAGTTCCGTCGAAAATTATCCTTTGGTATGAAGTATAGGGGGTTAAAGTGTTACAAATAAAACTATAGGGAGGTCTCTGTGTTTTTTAGACAAACCACAGGGGGTTAAATTATAATTTACCCTAATAATTAAAATCATTATCTTTTTCACATTTGTATAATAATTTTTCAAAATTCACTCTAAATAGTAATTTTTCCTTTTTTTTTTTTTTACATTTATTGTGAGCATGCATGTTATGTTATTTCTAGAAGATTATTTTTTTATTCAATAGATATTTTTAAGGGGCATTTACATACAAGTCCCATTTTGTGAATTTATAATCCATTAAGTTCTAAATAAAATTATTTGTTCCTTCAAGTCCCATTAATTTTTAATAGCCCAATTTATCCTTCCAAGACCTCATCATAGCTGCCAAACATCATTGCTGTCTTCATTCTCTCTCTCTTCACAGTTGCAATTTGAAGTTCTACGCAACTTCAGTTCGACGAACATGGGTGATTCGAGTTCACAAGGGTAATCTGGGTCTTGATTCGTCGTTGATTGAAGCTCGATCAATCAATTTCGCAGGTGTAATAACCCCGACCTCAAATTAATGCTAAAACATGATTAATTATGCCTAACAGTAATTTGGATGGAATCTGAGATTAATTTGCATAAGAATTGCAGTATTTATGTGTTACTATCTGTTCGGTGTAAAATGATCTGTTCAGGATTCGATCTTAAACTGCGAATTGAAAGCCTTATCGGCGCTCGATTCCGAAATCGATTAATGTTTCATGTTAGTTAGATTTTATGTGAATTTATGGTAAATTTGGTTGAAATGTGATTTGGTATGATTAAATTAGATTAAATAATGATTAATTACTAGGTTGTAGACGTCCCCGAACGTCCCGGGAGGGAATCCCGTTTTGTTCATTGGGCTCACTACAGTTCAGGACTCAATGTCACGGTCCTGTATCTAATCTCGCAGAGTGCAATGCAAGACCGATGAATCATCAAAGAGTCCAAATCTGGCAAATCGTTTTTGAAAACAGATTTTTTGAAAGAAGTGCCAAACATGGACTGCTTTGCTAGATACAGAGTCACCACCTAAATATTTATTTTGGGGGAATTTAGGAAACCCTGACTCGTGCCTAAGGTCACGTGTCCGTTATCACCAAAGTTGCCTCGGCTCGAGAACTTGGGTACGATTGGGGAAGGTCACTTCGTGAGCACCACCGCTCGCCCGATCAAAGATCGGCCTCTACTAACCATGATATCGAGTTTTGAAAATATTATATGCTCTTATTCCGGTTATTTAGCCTAGAATTACTATGTGATGCGCACAACATACAAGTATAGACTGGATTGCCTAAGTTAGAACAAAGCATCGCATATCCGTTTGTTTTTGAAAATGGATTTGCAAGTAGGCTAAAACACGGGCTTCGACGAATTATTCCAATTCAAATAACCCAACCTTCACCCATAGGCATTCAGGCAGTTATATCACATAAGCACATAGCCTCATGGCAAGTATGCTATCATGGCAGTCACTCGCACGTATGTAAAGATGCTAAAGCATAAACACTTACCGAGTACTCCAAGCCAAAGAAAGAAGCTAATTAGAAATCATGCATGGATCCTAACTATACTGAGATGCCTAATGCAACACATACAGGAATGCAACTAAGATAGGCTCGGCTATTCTAAAATGGCATATGAAATGCAACAACTGATACACGTATTCAACTCGGAATTGAAATACAATGCAGTTAGTATGATGCGCCGAGCCCGGTGCATGCAAGACAGATGAATGGATGCAAACATGCGAGCATAAGTATGCTAATTGAAACGTGCCCTAAAACTAACCATCATAAGCTGGTAAATAAAAGGGAGAAAGACGTGGGGTTGGAAGACATGCATCACACACACGCACACTTATTACAAAATTGTCCTCCTCGGAGGGTCCGAATAAATAATACAATCCGAATAAATAATTAACTACTCTAGCTAATTAAATATTACAAAACCCCAATTAATTAACAAATTAACTAGGAAAGCGAATAAATTAGCATGCAAGCTATAAAATGGACTGCCTCAGCTCTTGTTCCGAATGATGAAAGATGCATGCATGCTCGGGTCACTTTGTCGGGAAATTCCTTGCGATGCCCCGATTTGCCTCTGTTTTGCAATTGGTCTTAGAACACTGTACAAAACTTCCGAAGGCTGCTGACTAGTTTTTGCTGCTGGATTCCGATTTGCCTTGTAGTCAAAAGAGCCAGCAGCTTCTGGACCAAAATAGTAAGCCTTCAACCTCTGAAAACCAGCTCCAAGGTGCTTAGAGTGATGGTGGAGGTGTTAGGATAGGAGGTGTAATGCAATGGTGCAAGAACAATAGAGCTTGGATGTAGAGAGATGGAGAGAGGTGTATGTATATGCCTTAGCCAAAATTTCTCAACCTTGGCTCTTGAGGGAGAGGCTCCCTCTTATAGAAGAGGAGGTCCATAGCTTCTCTAAGAAGCTTGGAGCAAAGAGGCCAAGCTTCTAAAGGAAGCTAAACCAAAAGGGTCAAGCTTCTTGAGGAAGCTAGAGCAAAGGGGTCAAGCTTCCTCAAGAAGCTAAGAAAGGTTCAAGCTTCTTGGAGAAGCTAAAAAAGGGTCAAGCTTCTTGGAGAAGCTAGAGCAAAGGTTCAAAAGGTTCAAGCTTCCTCAAGAAGCTAAAACAAAGGTTCAAAAGGTTCAAGCTTCCTCAAGAAGCTAAAACAAAGGTTTAAAAGGTTCAAACTTCCTCAAGAAGCTAAAACAAGGGTTCAAAAGGTTCAACTAAAAAAAAACTGGTCGTTGGCCCCATTTGGTGGTCTCCCGATTGAATGCAAGCTAGTGGTGCGGTGGGAGACCAGTAAATGTGGCCCAAAAACCAAGAAAATCAACTTCCTGACAAGAAAACCAGAAAACCAACAAGCGGGGAGAAAAGTGGTCTCCAAGGAGAAAAGGTGGTCTCCCATCCTTGTACCACCTCCCAAACAATGAAAATAGGGTCCACGCAAAAAATGAACCAAGACGGATGCAAAACGAGGGTTCGGAAGCCAAAACGCGCAGCCGGGTGCCCTGAAAACTGACTGTTAAGCATCGAAAGTGGCGCACGACCACGAAGGTGGTCTCCCAGGCCACAGTGTCCCTCTAGAGAGAGGAAACAAGGTGTGTACCAAAAACCGGAGCGAACGGAGAAAGTTAAGCGGTCCCGAACCGAGGCGCACGGCCGACGGCTCCGAAAATCGGAAACTAGTCTCCAAACGGGAACAGTGGTCTACGACCACGAAAAGTAGCCTACGGCCACTGAGAGATGGTCTACGAGACCTCTCCCTCCCTTCGGGAAGAGAAAACAGAACTTGGTTCGCAAACCGAGGCAAAGCACAACAGAGTCTCGAAGTCCGGAGGCAAGGCTCTCAGCCGAGACTCCGTAACCTCAGAACGAGCACAAAATGCACAATCACCGAGCGCTCAATCGATAACGTCTGAGTCTTAAGGTTGGTCAAAAATGGGGTGTCTACAGTTGACTTATTTACCTTGGTGCCATCTAGTGGGCCACTTGTATTACACCTTGAGGCTTGTATTACACTTGATTACACAACATTTCCTCAGCCATTTTGAGACCCATAGCCGACTAGAGAGAGGGAGAAAGAAGATAGCTTGATTTCATTGTGAATTGGCTTAGAGAACTTGAAGAATTGAAGTATAGTTTGCAAATTGAGCTTGTATATCTTGCATTCAAGACTTAAGGTAGGAGAATTACCTTCTTGATTGTGAATTCAAGTCATTTCTTGCATGATTCATGTGACATTAGTGATCTAAGACAAGAATTGAATTAAACATGTTGAATTAGAGCTTAAATCATGCATGCATGTCCATATCATAACAATTTGAACTGTTTTCATGGAAATTCTTGCATGCAAGGCCATATTCTAGTTATAGTCCACGAGTTCATCATGATTTTGAGTGTAATCTTGCATTTGGTTACATTTTTGAAACATTGAATTCAAATGAACACTTGCATGTTTTGTTCTTTAATATTTCTTGGAAGTTTGTTTGAAATTGTATTTAATTAACTTACCTTTGGGCTTTGATTTCTCAAATTGAGCTTTGAAACATGTTGTACTATGAGTTTATAAGAGTTTTCCAGAAAATTAGCCCAAGAGGATCGAATTTGGTGCATTAAAACTTAGTTTTGAGCTTGAAGGTTCAATCTGGAATTTCCAGAATTTAGACCCACGCTCGAGCGGGGAAAGTGGGGCTCGAGCGTGGAATTCGACCATCCAGTACTTTGCACTGTTTTACAGTCCGCTCGAGCGGGGTAATTTACGCTCGAGCGGGGACCTGAGTCACACGCTCGAGCAGGGGTCGAGCGCCCGTCGAGCGTGATTTTCACCCATCTAGTACTTTTGTCACGTTTTGCAGAACGCTCGAGCGGGAAGGTTTACGCTCGAGCGGAGACTCTTGTTTGCATGTCCGCTCGAGCGGGGAAACCCACGCTCGAGCGGGACCCCTGTTTTCTAAAAATTATGAAAAATATTTTCTAAGGCATTTTTGCATCATCATTCCATCATAGGCATTCCTAGGCCATGTTTAAGACTCTATAGTGAGGATTAAATGGTATAAACACACTAAGAACCAACGACGTAAGTTTTGTATAATTAGAACGTGCGTTTTAAGTGTGTGTCTGTTATGTGCTTTGTAGGTCACGTGCCGCGTCCTGTTTGACCTATCCGTTTCGTCTGTCTGATTCAAGATCAACTGTGAGTAATAACTTAGTAAAGTTATGTTCAATTGTATCTACTTTCTGTGTGATGAAACAAGATCTGTTTTCTGAAATAATATTTCTGTATGAATGAATGGTTGTCCAATGTTTTCTGAAATGTATTCGTGACATTGTTAGCCTCAAATATGTTCTGTTTCGTCCCTTTATGGGCCAACTGTACGTCTCATGAGCTAACTGTTTATAGATCCTTATGTCCCTTTATGGGCCAACTGTACGTCTCATGAGCCAACTGTATCGTCTCCGTGCACGTGAGTCAACTGTTTGCCTTTATGGCCGTCCCTTTGTGGGTCAACTGTTTGCCTTTATGGCCGTCCCTTTGTGGGTTAACTGTTTGCCTTTATGGCCGTCCCTTTGTGGGTTAACTGTATCTGTGAAAGCTAATGAATGTATCACGTATGCTTATGCATGACTTATGATTTCTAAATGTGATCTGGACAAACATGATTTTGATATGAACTGAATTATGATTTCTGAATCTGTATGGACTCATTCATTAAAACCCGTTTACTCTGTTATTATTCATTGGGCTTTCGCTCACAGTCTATATTATGTATGTAGGTGAGACGGCACCTGACCAGGGCCAGAGTTGACGGCCTTCTGTTCTGTTTTGTCAGCCAACTATTATGCCTCCCGAGGAGGTTCCGATCGAAGTCTAATGCCATGGCTGTTTTTGTATTTCATGCTAGTCATAGTGTATGCTCTGTATAGTTAGATCTCGGGAAGTACTTTCTGTAAATACTTTGTACATATTGGTGTACTTTGACTGGCATGTTTAAGTATATAAATAAGTTTTACATCTTCTGTCCCATGTACATTATCACAGCTCATTGGACCTTGTCTATTATGTATTAATGCTTCCGCAGCCCCTTATTAATTACTAATCTGTACAAAGGCCTTTGGTAATCTACGGGTTACTGGCCGGTTACGGTGCTAAACCTACAGGGGTGGGTTTGGGTCGTGACAGCAGGTTACTCTTCGACTTCGAATTTGGATTTCAGTTTGAGATCATGACTTCTGCTCTTGAATTCATCCACGACTCGCATCAAACCAGTTTCGAATCTGGTTTTTGTTCACTTGCGATGAAATCATACCTAGGCTGTTCTTTGGAGTTGTTTTGGACTCGATTCACTAAAATCAACATGTGGTTTCAATTTGTGCTCTGAGTTCACGACTCAAGGAATCCAAATCTGGATCCATTTTGGATCGCCCGTGAAGCCTACTCAAGTTCCACCCAATTGAACCAATAACAGGTCAAGAAGTACGCAGATCACACCAAGGCTTTGAATCGAACCCCAAATTGCAACCTTCCAAGTCAAAAAGTTCACCAGATCTGAAATTGTAACCCTATGTACTTGACTACATTGTTCTTCTGAATTCTAATTTGAAATTGAGAACATTCTCAGTTTATAATATTTTCAATTTTAATCATGAAAAAAATTGAGAAAATTCTCAAAATTGATAATTATAAATTTCTTAGTTTTGATAATATTCTTAATTCATTCTAGAAAAAATTGAGAAATTTCTTAGTTTTGATAATTATAAATTGAGAACATTTTCAGTTTTAAAATCGAGAACATTCTCAGTTTTGGGATTAAAGGGCAAAACATCTTTTTACTTATAAATGGGATTTAATGGTTCAAAAATTTTTTGACAGGACCTAAGCTACCACCAAATATGTAGATAGGACTTTTTGGTAATTAATCATATTTTTAATATAAGAATAAGGTTATGATAAATGGTAAATGTTAACAAGTGTGTGTGTGTAATATTGAAATTTGTGTAAAAAAATATTTTTAAATTAGTGGAAAAAAAAAACTATAAATTGAATAAAAGATTATTTTTAAATTAGTAAAAATTATCTTGTATTCTACAAATATTTATTTATTTATTTATTTTGGTGTACCCATTGACATTTGTCAGTAAAAACCCACAGTAAATTATCAAAATTCAAAACTAAAAAGATGCTAACTTGCATAGTAATATATCATCATTATACTCGGTTTTGGTTAGTGCATGCGTATGACTCACAAAATCATGCACTGATCAAAATCAATCCTAATGAACGTTTTTAGTGTGAGAATTAAACAAAACAACAGCGCTCAATTTAAAATTTAAAAAATAAATAATATACAAGTTGCCACATGGAGGTAAAATAAATAAATTTATATATATAAATGAGAGTAGTGTGTAATAGGAATATTACCTAAACTTGATCTATACGTATGTATTATGAAAGTCGGCAGCCCTATAATGACTAAGTATCCATAAATGTGTATGCACAGATATGTCAATGTTGACGAGATGGGAATAGGTCTCAACTGCCAACCCATGACTGTGTTGTTTTTTTAGGATAACAATCGATGAAAAGTATATACCCACGAAACTATATGTTAAGATTTGGTATTTTTTTGTGACAAAAGATATACTTACTGACATTGTTTGCTGAAAAGATTAATTTAAATTTTTTTTTTTTTTTTAATAATAACCCCATTGCTGGAAAAGTTGTTGATAGTGACAGTGATGCTGGTGATAATATAGACAAATAAGGAGTCTATTGGAAAGCTGATAAAAAGTTAGTTTTTAATTTTTTACTCATTTTAAGTCACATCATCTCTTACATGGCCCCGTTTGGTAGAGCTGCGGGAAAGTGATTATAACTTATAGGTTAACAGCTTATAACTTATAACTGTGAATATAAGCTGATTTTTGACTTATAAATTAAGTTTCTCCTCCCCCTCTTAAAGAATAAGTTGATTTTTGACTTACAAAAAACTATAAGCTGTATTGTTAAACTGAACCAAACACATCAAAATAGCTTAAATTAAGCTAAAAGCTGAAATAAGCTGGAAATAAACCCTAGCAAACAGGGCTATAACTTACTCAAAATAAGCTAAAAAAGTTAAAAAGTCAACTGTTACTCAAAAAGCAACCTAAAAGGGGGGTGAATTAGGTTTCAACAAATTAAAATTAATAATACCCCAATAAAATCAACTACTAGTACAACAAATTATTAACAAACACAATAATGAACTTAACAGTAAATGATCAAGCAAAATAACAATGAAGTATAACTAACATACATGGTAAATCAAATGATTAACACATGAATATTAGATAGCTATAGCAGTAGTAGGAAAGTAAAGAGATTAGGGAAGAGGAAACAAACAAATTTATAGTGGTTCGACTTCAATCAAGCCTACATCCACTCCTCAAACTTCACTTGAGATTTTCTACTATCTTCTAACTTTACAGGGATACTAGTAACCTTTTTACAAATGGAGCAATCCTCCACGGATTTTACATAGACTTCACAAGCCTAAACCCTTGCAAATCTTAGGTGATTCACAATCACTCTCAAGATTTCAAGAACACAGTGTTTGCAACACTTTTACAAGATGAAATGGTATTGTTGCTTTCAAAGAAAACTTACAATAAATATCTCTCAAAGATAGATATATAAAATGAAGCTTTGATTTTTTTGTAAATCTCACACAGGAAAGATGAGCTTAATGCTATAAGGCTCAGTGTATAATTTCTGAGAATAGATGTGAGTGATTATAGATCAAAGAATATTTTCAGGTTTTTATAACTTGTTTACATTAAAGGCTTTGGTATATATAATGAAAATTATAGCCGTTTATAGCCATTGTATTCATTTGAATTTATAGTCGTTTATAGTCGTTGTAGTCATTTGAATTTATAGTCGTTGTACTTTCATCATTACCAATTTAAATATCTTTCACTTGAACTTTTGAACCTTTTGGCCTTTTGAACCTTTATAGCCGTTTATAGCCATTGTACTTCCATCATTACTAATTTGAATTTCTTCTACTCCATTATTACAAATTTGAATATCTTCCACTTGAACCTTTTGAACCTTTTGGCCTGCTATTGTGCTAGGCTGTTTAAACCTTTGTTTTGGGCTGTTTGAACTCCTGATTTAATCAAATATTAAATACATTCTAACAACATTTAGGATAAAGGTTTATGTGAGAAATAATGGGACAAAATAAATTTTGATTTTATTAAAACATAAAATCATCAAAATAAATGTTGATTCTATTTTTCTCTTTCAAATAAATCATCAAAATAAATTTTGATTCTATTTTTCTCTTCCAAATAAATTAAAATATAATTAAATAAATCATCAAAATAAATAAGTCTAACAATCTCCCCCTTTTTTATAATGGCAGACAATGATGTTTTGATTTGATTTGAAAGTAAGAAAAGCTCCCCCTCAAGTCATGCTCCCTAAATTCATTTCTAAATAGATAGGTTAGCACATGAATAATAAATAAGCTTTAATTAGAGACATGATATGAGACTAAGATATCAAACTATAAATACATAATCATCAGATTAGTTTTCAAATAATACCATAATTTGAAAATAATACCATAATACATAACATCATATAATTTCTCCCCCTGTGTCATTATCAAAAGGAAATCATGGGTCAAAATCTGGAGGAGGAGGAGGAAAATGATAGTGATAAATGGCATCAAAAAAATATATATAGCAAAATATATATATATATTTATATCAATCAACGGTCAATCAACAAATATATATATATATATATATTACATATACAACTCTCCCACATCGCTCTCGTTTTTCGCAAAACGCATTGCCACGCGGCCTGGCTTTTGCTTCATTGGCTGACAAAAGCAGCGCTCCTCGATTGTCGCTCGCCTCGACTATCTCGCCATCCTTGTCTTCTTCTCTTCAGCCTCTTCTCTTCAGCCTTCTTCTAAATTACACACTCTTCCATTTTCTTCTTCACCATTCTCTTCGATCTCTTCTTCACCACTCTCGTCTGTTTCTTCTTCCTTATCGAGAGACAAAAAAACAGAACAGAGGAGGCCAAACCTCAGTTTGTTCTCTTCTATTTCTCTGCAACTCATTTCGTTTACAGCTCTCACCTCTAAACCATAACTTCCTCATCCCGTCCTCTCACTCTATTTCCGGACCTGAACGATCCCATAAGCTCTACTAGACCGAGTGCCTCTACTCCTACTCTTCCTGTCATTCCTCTGCCTAACCTTCCTATGATGTCGATTGAGCAAATCATGGCAGCTCAATCTGACATAGAAGCCAATCATTTCACACTGACATCCTGTATAGAGACGGTGACGACAGTCACAAAATTGGTTCACCGTTTGCAGAACAAGACGAGTGAGCTCCATCAGGTTAACGCCCAACTCGCTCTACTCCAGCGCATGTACAAAGATGCGTGAGCAGAAATAGGCGCACTGAAGGCCGAAAATAAAGAGCTTAAACGGAAGACCACCTCAATGGCTCGATTTGGAGCAACGTCGTTCTTGGCCTTTGATTGTTAGCGGGGAGTCGTCGCTCTCGACGAAAGCACGGGGGCAAGGGTGTCAAGGGTCGCCCAAGGTGATAAAAAGAAGAAGAAACGATAGAAGAGACAAGTAAGTAAGATCAAAGTATGGCTGGAAAAAAATGAAAGGTTTTTTTTTTTTTTTATGTTTATTTTGATCGGCGTGTGGCCGTAAAAAAATGAATGGTGTTTTTTTTTTTTAATGTAGATATTTCTATTTTGATTTATTTTTGTTTTGATGTTTAAGTATTGAAAAATGAAATTAAAAAACAGAGAAAAAAAAAAAAGAAAATTAAGCCCAAACACAATAATAATGAGAGACCAAATTGTTAATGAGTATATGAGAAGTATTTGAGCATGATCTAATTCTCAATTTCTTAGCAAGAGCATACCAATTTCAAGACTATAATAGACATAACAGTGCATAGATCAAACAAGGTTGCCAAGCAAGAGCATAAATATTGAGCTAAAGTTCAAGTTACTCTTCCTTGAGAAAAACGATCTTCCTCTTACATTATCAACAACTAATCAGCTCAAAGGTCATGTTGTAAGAATTAAGATACCAAAAGCATAGAGATACCAAAATAATCAGAGATACTAAAACAATCAAATCTCTTTTTCTCCCCCGATGACATTTTTAACAAAATCAAGCACAAAGAGGGAGTATAGTACAGTATATAGGATGAAAGAATGTAAGTCTCATTATAGCACAAATAATCATCCATATCAAGATAACTCTATGATACCAAAAAATTGATAGCACATAATGATCATACAATTGAAGCTCATACCATTTGACAATAATAGGCAAAAAAAAAAAATAGTAACATGTGAAGGTGCAAGCCCATAAATTTGATATAAAAAACAGAATAGAAACTGAGGGGATTTTAAAAAATAGTCAAGTTTAAATTCTTCCCCTTGTTTCATTTGGCAAAATCAATAGGAGATATGATAAATGAAAGCTCATAACTGAAATGTTCTCGTCAATAATATCAAATAGGATGCCAAAATGATACCAACATGCAATCTACCAAGGATACCAATATGCAATCTAAAAGATTTAACAATCATAGCTCAAGCATTATGTAAAATACCAAATATTGCTCATAATAGGTTAAACTCAATATAATCTCATGGATCTAATGTAAATCCAAAAAATGAAACATATTTAAGATATAGCAATCCATATGCCAAGAAAAATCATGAATTTCAATATATAGCACACATTTTAAGCATAGGTATGATTTTTAGGCAAGAGCATCATCAAAGAGTATACATTGCAAATCATATGAAGTATAATCAATCTGTTTCATATCAAAGTAATAACAGTATTAGCTTAAAGGATATAAGATAGAATTTTTACCTCAAAAAGCTTAAGAGAGTATATGAGGCATACGTTAGGTTCAAGAGATAGAAGCTTTTCAATCTTTAATTTTCTTTCATGAGGAGTTCATCTCAAAAGGGTTTAACAAGTATGTTAACAAAATGATTTCTCTTCCTAAATTGGTGCTTCCGTTTTCTATTGTGATCTTGTAGAGATATGGCAATTGTATAGCACAATCACATTTAAACTCATGAAGCAAGCATGGTAAGCAAACTCAAAAGATGGGAAATATTTCAGTATGAACCATGATCAATCAAGAGCTTGAGATGCTATTCTTCAAAATTTTTAAATTGTAGCACATAGCATAATATGCATGAGAAAATATTGTTTTATGCTCTTTGTTCTATCAAGAATTGATGCGACATATAAAATCATCAAGAGACATTTTCATCAATTCAATCCACATGCTCAAGTGTGATAAAACATTTTACTTAATGTGGAACATAACATGAATGTTATAAACAAATAATTCAACAATTTATCACTCAAAAGCATTTCATGAGATATATGCCAATATAATCCATATTCAAAACATATTCAATAGGATAGATGCAATGTATCTACAAACGTATGATACTTCTTTTCATTTAAACATTGTTGATGGATCATAATCAACGAATTTCATAACTCATTCAAATATTTCAATGTAAAGCATAGAAGCATGAAAATTTCATATTGAACATATTCTTGAGATCACAAATGTAGAATTCAAAATATAGATAGTATACATCTCAAAAACATGCTATGACATCAAAATTAATTCTACAAAGATATGACTCAAAAATGAATTAATGTATTAGTATGAAGTCATATATAAGATGTGAAAAGTATGCTCACAAAAATTTCAATGCTTTCTTCAATAGCATATATACATACATACATTTATATACACACATACAGACCACTATATTTATATTTATATTCATATGATCCATGTATATATTATATATATGTATTGTCTCAAAAATCTGCAATCTTCTTCAAACAATGGCAGTTGGTTGAAGAAGATGAAGGGGAGACTCAAGATATGATGTTGATTGAAGCCATTGTTGGAGAGGAGGGGGAGAGGGGAGAGAGAGATTATGGTTTGATTAGGGTTTGATTTAGAAAATAATATATATACATAGGAAGTTGGTCATTTTATAAGGCATTGTTCTTATGGACATAATAAATTAATGCTAGGACTTTGGATAAATAAAATTCAAAATTGAATTTTTCAACCGAACCCTTTTTTTAATAACTTCCTAAATGCATTAACTAAAAAATCCAAAAAGCAAGTATATAAGTATTACCAAAATTATTCTGTTTACTCACTTGTAAATGCAAGTAATATTATTATTTTTTAAAGTTAAAACAATTAATCAACCCATTTAAACAAAAAAAAAATGTAACTTAAACTCGGGTCAAGTAATCCTTAAATGACACACAATATGTAGTGATTTAAATTGCATATATATATCGTGTGTACTAACTGTTATTTTTTTTTTTGATCGGCAAAAGAGAAATATTATTGATGGAATAAACAAGTACAAAGTACAAGACTAATTACATCAATAAAGAAAAGGGGAATGCAAAAGCATCACAATGAGCTACGTGATCCCAACTAGGTTGGCACCACAAAGCTCATCCTATCATTTGCTAGCATCCCCACGTTGGTGAGAGACCAACAAAATATGCTAAGCCACAATGGATCAACCTCAATTTAACTTTAAATTGATGGATCAACCTCAATATAAATTCCTAGAACTCAATATATTAGCATGATCAACACAGCAACCCAAAGATGCTAAGCCACAAGCACAAATCACATGCTACAGGAGCCAAACTCACCAAAACTACATTAATAACCCCTAAAATAATAAACCACCATCACAGATGCCACCATTAAAAGCCAAACCCAGCAGATTCAAAACCCAAACCAATGGTGCTAGAACCAAACCAATCTGCTAGAGCCCAAGCTAGAACCCAAACTGCAGCATAGCCAACAAACATACAACAAAAGGGCCTACAATCTGACAGAACCAATCTGCAGCAAACATAGGAGGAGCAAACATACCCAACTCTGCAGCAAACATACAACAAAAGGAGCCCAAACCAAGACCAAACCTCTTGGACATACAACAAACATACCCAAATCTGCAGCACAACAAAAGGATAGAGACAGGAATACACCAGACAGCAGAGCAGATGCGGAATGCATAACAAAAAACACAAAACCCACTCAGCCACCATTCCTCAGGCAGAACTTGACCTGCTGCAAGTTGTACACCAAGTCATTTACAGAAGCTGCCACCTGTAGTGGCGATGCCTTAGTCCACAAAGCTACTCGAACTTTCACAATGTCGCATAGAGCTTCAAAGTCTAGTTGTAGTCCATTGAAAACACACTCGTTTCTATGCCTCCAGATAGACCAAAGAGTTGCCATAGGAATGACCATCCAGATTTTCTTCTCCACTTTTGACATACTACACCCATACCACCACTGCAGCAGTCCATCTACAAACCCTGGCATAACCCATTGAAAACCCCACCATCTCACAATGTTTGACCAAAGCCTCCATACAAAAGGACATACAAGAAGCATATGCTCCACAGTTTCAACATCACTATGGCAAAACACACATTCCAGATTGACACCCCCATCAAGTATACCAATTCTGTGAAGAAACCAGGAAGTTTTGACCTTGCCAAGCCATGCCAACCATCCAAAAAATTGTACTTTAGGAGGAGCAAAATTATTCCATATAGAGCCTGCCATTGCCATAACCGGACCAAGAAGGGATTCACTCCATTTATATGCTGATGCTACACTAAACAGTCCAGATGACTCTGCTGCCCATTTCAATACATCTGAATGTTCACTGCGAAGATCTGGTGCACGTCTGAGCAAACAAACTAATCTACGTACTTCCTCTTCCTCCCAAGCCAACAAAGTTCTTCTAAACTGTAGGTTCCACTCCTCCGCTCCATCCCTATTCTCAAAAAACACCCTAACCACCCCATGCTTATTATTAGATAAAGAGTAGAGTCTAGGGAATTCCTCCTTTAAACACACGTTACCAATCCACTTGTCCAACCAGAAGTGAGCTCTACTCCCATTTCCCAAAGCTATCTGAGCATTATGAATATAGAAATTATGCAAGTCTGGATTCAACCAGGCTACATTAATTATATCAGTCCAGATCTTGGAGCCTCTGCCTGTCAAAGATGGCAACCATTTCCCATATTGAACATTATATTTTGCACATATCACTTCTTTCCAAAGTGTGTGATTCTCAGCTCCAAACCTCCACCACCATTTTAACAACAAGCAGTCATTGAATGTTCTAATCCTCCTCAACCCCAAACCACCTAGATTCTTGTTCTTTGCAATTGCCTCCCATCGGACTAAATGCACTTTTCTTCTAAGATCTGATCCACCCCACAAGAAAGCCGATTGTATTTTCTCAATCTCCTTAGCCACCCCAACAGGAATCTTGAACAATGATAAATAGTAAACCGACAGATTGGACAGAACTGACTTAATTAGAGTTAACCTCCCTGCAAAAGAAAGTAGTCTTCTCTTCCAACTAGCCAATTTCTGCTTAATTTTGACAAGAACAGGTTTCCAAGTACTTCTCCTACTTGGGTTGACCCCCAATGGCAAACCTAAATACATTATAGGTAACTTTTGATAGAGGCAATTTAGGCTAAAGGCAAACTCTTGCAATAGTCCATCATCAACCCCAACACCACAAATGACACTCTTATGGTAGTTTATTTTCAGCCCCGAAGCCAACTCAAAGCATCTTAGAATTCGTTTAATATTACAAACTTCCTCCTTCTTAGCTTCACAAAACAAATAGTGTCATCTGCAAATTGCAAATGAGTTACTCTTAAGCCATTGGACCCCACCTCTACCCCATTGATTAAGTTTAACTCTTTTGCCCTGCTCAGTAATATATTGAGACCTTCTGCTACAATGTTGAACAAAAACGGTGACAATGGATCACCTTGACGAAGGCCCCTTTGTGGACAAAATTCAGGCGTTGGTGACCCATTAACCAAAATAGAAATCTTGGCAGAGGATACACAAGCTTTCATCCAACTCACCCATCTGGATCCGAAGCCAAAGTTTGAGAGCATATTGAAGAGAACTCCCAATTGATTGAGTCATAAGCCTTTTCAAAATCCAATTTAAGAACCAAACCTTTCTTCTTGGATCTTTTCCATCCATCAACAATCTCATTGGCTATAAGAATCCCATCCATAATGTTCCGACCACCCAGAAAAGCTGACTGAACCTCACTAATAATCTTGGGCATCACCTGTTTCATCCTATTTGATAACACCTTTGCTAGAATTTTATACAAAGAGCCAATCAGACTAATAGGCCTATACTCTTCCAAACAAGAGGGGCTATCATTTTTAGGAATTAAAGCAATGAAAGAGCTATTATCCCACCCACTAGACTTGCATTTTGATGAAAATCCCTCATAAAATGAATCACATCAGATTTCACAATTTTCCGACATTTCTTGAAAAAAGCCATGTTGAATCCAACAGGTCCAGGTGCCTTATTCCCATCACAATTCTTAACTACAGAACTAATTTCCTCTTCAGTAAACTCAGCCTCCAATTGTTCAACAACTTGTGGTCCTCCAATGGTCTTGAAGTGCCCAGATAATTTAGGTCTGACCTTCCAATCCTCAGAGAAATGTTTTAGAAAGTGGGCCTTCACCTCAGCTTTAATTTCCTTAGGGTCCTCCAGTATTGTACCATTCACGACAATGGAGCACAAAGAATTCCTACTATTCCTGCTACAGGCCATGATATGAAAGTATCTTGTATTTTTATCCCCTTTAAGTGCCCAATTCACTCTCGATTTTTGCAACCAAATCCATTCCAACATTTTACTAAGCCTCCAAACATCACCCCTCACTTCCTTTCTTCTAAATATTTCTGTAGGTAGCAAAGGTCTGACCTCAGCAAGCAAATCAAGGGCGTGAGCTTCTTCTTCTACACACTTAAGCTTGTTTTCCACCTTCCCAAATACCTCCACATTCCACTGTTTTAAGACTTGCTTTAGGGCTTTAAATTTCATGAAGCATTTAAACCCTGCCCAACCCTCCACTACAAGCCCAGACCAACTGTGTTGTACACAAGATAGGAAATTGGGGTGAAGTAACCAAGCATTGAGGAACCTAAAAGGTTTAGGTCCCCAATCCCTATCATCCTCCATTAATATAATGGGACTGTGATCAGATAACAATCTAGGTAGGCCCCACAGTTTAAAGTTAAAATTTTGTACCCACTCATGGTTGAGCAAGAATCTGTCCAGTCTACTCCATTTCGCCCTATCTTGGGAATTACACCAAGTGAACTTCCTCCCAAGCATAGGCATATCGATCAGCTCAAGTTGCTCAATCATGTCATTGAAATCTTTCATCCCTCTATCCCTTCTAGAACACCCAATTCATTCTGAGATGATCTTTATTTCATTAAAATCACCCCCCAAGCACCATGGTCCTATAAATTTGGATTTCAATCGAACTAAAAGATTCCACAACTCTTTGCGAAGTCCCACCTCATTAGGACCATAAACATTAATAACAACACAATTGAAGCTAAAAAACAGTGTACCTGCCAGCAGGATGAAATTACGATTACAGCAACAATCTTGCAGCTGGAACACCTCAGGTTTCCAGATACACAGCAAGCCTCCAGCTCTTCCAACAGCATCAACTGCCATAAACTCCATGTGATCCCCAGGCCACAGAGATTTTACCAAATCAGAATTTATTGCAGAGATCTTAGTTTCTTGAAGAAGAATAATGTCCACTTTTCTATCCGCAATACTTTTCTTTAACTTCCTTCTTTTCTCTGGTCTGCCTAACCCTCTCGCATTCCATGATTGTATCTTCATTAACATACTAAAACACACTTGCACACCTGGACATGCTAGTCTAGATAGCATCTCCCTCCCTCGGCCTTCCTTTCTCTTTATCCTTGGCTTCAAGTGCATTTAGTTTACTGATTACCTCCTGTTCCTTGCCTTCATAGTCCAGACCAAGGACTTTGCCAATTTGGAGTGAAGCTTCAGCCTCTGACAGCATTCTCCTACCTCTACTGGTTTCACTAGCCATTGATAATGATATGGCAGCTACAGCTGATCTGAAAACAGCCCCCTTTCTCAAATTTAGTGATGATGCCCACAAATTCCTGTTAGTCGCAGACTGCCCCTTCTGCTTCTTCTTCTTCTTCTTCTTCTTCGGGTGTTTTCTTCTACTTGTCTGCCCTTTCTCCTGCAAAATAACCTTTCTTACTTGGCTTGGGCTTCTATCTTGACCCCCCTTTTGGCCCATTTGATTAATAAAGCCCACCACTTGACCTGGAGTTGCCTTAGACGAAGATGACCCACTACTACTCGGACGGGTCAGCCCTACCTCTCCTTGATTCGACCCATCAAAATTTAAATGGGCCTTATCAAGGTCCACTACAAGTTGAATTCCAAGCCTATTCCTTGCTGAGCCACTCAAACTTCTGATAAACCCAGGTGTGCAAATTTCCCCATCTAGACTCCGCCTACCACCCTCATTGATAAACTTGGAACTCGTCCCACCTGTGCAGATTTACCCTCGCATGCACCTTCAGTCTCTGACATTGCCATCTTCAGTCTCTGACATTGCCATCAGCATATCGGTTTCTGCCACCACGAAGACATCCCACAGCCGGTCCTCCCCCTCCATGTTAACGTCACTATCAGGTGGAGCCCCTTTGCCCACTCCCACCGCAGCACTCCCATCATCCACGGCCTCATCAACACTAACACCAACAGCATCAACCTCCTGCCTGCTGCCTATGTCTGTACACTGAATCTTTTCAACCCCCTGTGAATAGTAACTGTCACCAGTCTTCTGTTCCTTTGAGTTGCAAGCACACTGCTCCTGCACAACATGTGAAACTATGATTTGTTCTTCACATACCCTAACTGGGTAGATTACACCTTTACACTCTAACTGGATAGTTTGGTTAATGGCCTCCATACAGCTAGTAGCTATCCTCACTTTCCCACATTGAAGAGACAACAGCCTACTGGTATCATCATCCAACCCTACCACTACACCCCAGACCTTCCCAATACTAGTGAATGTATTGTTGTTCCACAAATTCAATGGGACTCCATAACAACTAAGCCACACACTCCTTTCCTGAGCAAAAGCCATCCCTTGTCGCCATGCTAAAACTGATTCACACCAGTCATACAGCCACTCCTTCATAGACACAAGTTGTTCCTTCATAGCTACTGTTGATTGAAATGAAAGAAACAATATCTCTCCCACCACCAAGACGCACTATGATATCCCCACAGCCTCTCTTATTCATTTCCTCCCTAAAATCATCTATGGAAGTTAAGGGCTTAAGTCGCACTACAGCACTTTCATAAAGCCACCCATTACCTGCCTCGTAAACTTTAATGGTTTTGCTTGCCGAAGATTCCGCTCCCCTGCCACTCACAACCTCCGTGAATGATTTTATTCCCCTATAACCAGCCATGAACGGGTGCTTGCCCTCTACTTTCTTCCTGATCAGTGGCGCATGGTCCATTCTTGGTTTGGCCCCTCCATCTTTCCCAAACTCTGCCATTTTGACTCGCAATGCACATTCACCACACCACAACCCATTTGCTTTTTGGACTGCCATAGCCGCTGATACAGCACAGTTATACCTAACAAAGCCAAAGCGAGATCGCGTTAGCTTTCGGCGCTTATGAGGGATAAATGTATCCGTGACTACACCATAGTTGGAGAATAGCTTATACAACCCGCTGGATTCCATGGATTCGGGAATATTATCCACAAAAACAGAGTGAATAGTCACTTCCTCCCTTCTGCTCCACACTCCCCTACCTCCATGACGACGGACCACTGGTTGCCATCCTTCATACCCATGTTGAGCTCCCCTCTCCATTTCCTTGTGATACAAAAAGCCCCAAATCAGCGTCGTTGGTCTCTGTTCACAGATCGTCGTCTGAGATTGCTACTCTCTCTCCACACTTAGAAACTCAAATACTCAATTTCCACCCACAAGAAGCTTTCTCAATCCGTTTCTGAAACCGTCCGTCGCCCAGATCTAGAGTTTGGGGGTTCAGATCCACGCCGTTTCGGAAGTCATTCCCCAAGTCGATCGCCGCTCCGACGACTTCGAATCCATCCTGTTGGCCAGATCTACCTCAGGTACGACTTGAATCGAGCTATCTTGACTGTGTAACTCGAAGACGGAATGATGCAACGTCGGTCCTCCTCCATGTCTTCATTAGGCACTAGACTTGTAGCTTTCTGTATAAGAGGCTCATCAATAATCCAATTATCAAGCCAAAACCTCACCTTCTCTCATTTATTTGAATTTGATAGTTTTATGTGTACTAACCGTTATATTAACATATTAAGAGAGCACAAATTAACAAAATCTTACACTAAAAACAAAAGTCAGAACTTCAATTTCATATTCATATCTCAGCCTTCAATGTTAGTTGAAAAATTCTACATTATTAAAACCAATGAGTTGCCTTTCAATAGTTTGCAAATTGTACATATATACAGTGGCGGAGTCAAAAATTTAATATAGGGGGCACTTGGATCTGCAGAAGATCTACTAAATTGATTTCTATGCAATTTTATTTTGTGAAAGAATAATTATCATCTTCTTTTTGAGGAAGAGATGATTCCAATTTTGATTTTCTTTTAAAATATTTCTCCATGACTGTTTGAAAAAATAAAAATCAAAATCAAAATTCATAATCAAAATTACAAACCTCCACAAGTCAAAATCTCCAATTTTAATATAAATAAAAAAATTTAAATTTAGCACAAATCACAACAAATCAAAATTTCTAATTTTAGTACAAATTATAACAAATCAAAATCTCTAATTTAAATATTAATCACTGTAAATTAATATTTTTAATTTTAGCACAAATCAAATTCCTAATTTTAGCACAAACAACAACAAACCAAAATCCATAATTTTAATATAAATCAAAATCCATAATTTTAATATAAATCACCACCAATTAAGATTCATAATTTTAGCATATCAAAGTCTCTTATTTTAACATAAATAATAACAAATAAAAAAAATTACAAATTAAAACTTAACAAATAATTATAAATTAATACTCATAATTTTTATTTATAAATAAATAAATAAATAAATAAATAAAATTACTTATAAACAATGAAGAGAAGATACCAAAGTTATAGTGTAGTCCTAAATCTGTGTTGTGTGATCCTAATCTGCTGAATCGCGAGTCAGTAAATTACAAAGTAACAAAGAAAGACAAAGAAAATACAAAAATATTTAACAAATATTGTGAATAAATAAAAAAATAAAGAATTTCATTCACTTTTAAGATTTTAAAATTTTAGCCTTGCCGTAATTAAAATTGTGTGGACTCACTAAAAAAAGATAAATTGTGTGTCAATTTACAAAAAAAAAAAAAAAAAAACAAAATAAAAAACAAAAAAACGTGGTTCCCTTGTGTGGTGTTAGTGTGTTTTGAAATGCATTTCGGAAGACTATGTAAGCAGGTGCGCACTATGTAAACAAGATCAAACCAAAAAAAAAAAATTGAAAAGTCAGGGGGAGGGGGACGTGACCCTAAGATCAAACCAAAAAAAAAAAATTGGAAAGTAGGGGGGGGGGGGACGTGACCCCTCGACCCAACGTGGCTCCACCACTGCATATATATATATATATATATAAACTGAAGACATGTATGTAGAGATTATAAGCACCTTCCAACATCAATCAGTTGGCGTTTTTCTCTGTGCAGAAAGAGAATGAATCCCAAGCAGTTCCTCGTCGTGTGCCACTCTCTCTTCCTGCTATTTTAGCACATCTCTCGTCTCTCTCTCTTGCCGATCTCGGCACTGCTGCTAGCTATGCGCCACCATATATGCGTAAGTACCCACTCCACAATTACAATCATCATTTACAAATCATAACCAATTCTTTCCACACTCAAACCCTTTTAAAAATATGTAAACGAAAATGGATTATTCAACACAACTGTCTCACATGAACGGAATTTTATCTTTTTTTTTTTTTTTATGGATCTGATTCTATAATTGATTTTTGTACAAGTATAAAAACTGATCTCTGTGTCTCACATTCACAATCGGGACAGGGATAAGAAAAAATTTAGAACCAGAAAATCCCAACCCGATTTTCAAAACCTGATTTTTTTTTTTTTTTTTTTAATGTGTTGTGGTCTGGTGGTTGGATTGAAACAGCCACCGCGTGCAGCGGCAACGACGGGTCTCAGTTTCCGTCAAGCAATCTGTTCGCGGCAGCCGGAGAGGCAATATGGGACAACGGGGCTGCCTGTGGGACGCAATACTTGGTGAGGTGTATTAGTGCAGCAGCACCAAATAGTTGCAATCCAAGTCAAACAATACAAGTTAAGATACTAGACAGAGCACAAACATTGGCTTCAAGGCCTTCAAGGGGTGGAACCGCCATGGTTCTCTCTACTACAGCTTTTGGAGCAATAGCCAATGGATCACCCCCATCCATTAACATTGAATTTCAGCAGTAAGTTTTTTTTTTTTTTTTTTTTTTTTTTTTTTTTTGGCGCTCACGGGGTGGAAATTAATATTTGGATGTCTCATGTGTTTGATAATAGGCTTGCATGATTATTAAACACATGGGACATCCAAATATCATTTGGACAATAACTTTTTGTATATGGAAATTATTAATTAGGTCATGTTTCTGTTTAAATCATATGCCAAGTTGAGTACATCATTAGTGACACATCTTTACAAACAATGAAATTAATTATTCTTTTTGCTATAAATAAAACTAACCTATCACCCGTGCTATGCACGAGATAATTATAGATATTTATATTTGTTTAAGATTTTTTTAATATATAAATTATGTTTTTTAAGATTTTTTTTCTTATCACTAACCATAGTTTATGGGGGAAGTTGAAAAGGGTACTGCAGTAACTATACATGAATTGTATCTATAATTATTTGTATAAGGGGATTTTAAATGCTGATCAGGGAAGTTTGACCAAATCAATAATTGCAGGCATGTGGAAAGATATGTGGATTGAAAAAAGTTAATAAATGCTAATCAGGGGATTTTGACCAAATCAATAAATGCTGAGTTTTTTTTTTTTAAAATAAAAATTAAAAAAATTCAAATTAGGATATTGAAGCTTCCATAGGCCTTGGGGTTAGTAACCCCCTTTTGCTTAATATATAGTATAGATATAGATAGATAGATAGATAGATAGATCTTTTTATTTTTTATTTTTTATTTTTGTGTGGTTTCTATTCGGGTATTTTTTTTTCAATTTATTTAAGATGGAGTTGTGGGTATCTTTTTTTTTTTTTAAATTTAATTTATTTATGGTTTCCATTTGTTTTTAATTATTATTATTTAAGTAAGTTATGATGTGAGTTAGATATGTGATAGACATGTGAGTTTTATTGATTTAAAGTTTATTTAGATAAACTTTAAACATTTTTTTTTAGTTTTTTTTGTTATATTATAATATAATATATAAAATATAGGTAGATATCTACAACTTTAATAGAAAATATTATCTGATTTTTTGGGGAAGAGAAAATGAATGCAAGTTTTAATATTTTTTTTTGAAAATTTGTGAGAGAGATTAGGAGGGAGAGATTATGAAATATTTTTGTTATTAAATAAATAAATCAGTCAATATTTTTTTTAATCTATTTTGTAAATTAAAAATCAATAATTTTGGAAAATTGATTAATTTGTCCCATTAAGTGATTTAAAATTTTGATAGATATACATAAAAAAAAATACATAATTATATTATTAAATCATAATTCAAATTTAGATGTTATATCTTTTTGAGATCTATAGTTAAATTCTTATCTTTTTTATTTTTTATTTTTGTGTGTAACCATAGTTTATAGGAGAAGTTGAAAAGGATGTTGCAATAATTATGAGAGAAGTCAAAAGAGATTGTGGTTGGGAAAAGTCAATAAATGTTGAGGTTGGGTTGGGAGAAGTCAGTAAATACTGAGGTTTTTTGTTTTTTTTTAAATCAAAAAATTAGAAAATTAGGATTAGGAGATTGGAGCTCCCACAGGCCTTCGGGTTAAAAATCCCCCTTTTGCTTAATATATAGTATAGAAGTATAGATTGCGATTTTTAAATGTCTTTTTTTTTTCTTTTTTATATTATATTAAAGTTTAATATTTTGATAATAATCATATGTATTGGATTTTTCAAGGAATTAAATGTCTTCTTTTTTTTATTATATTATATTAAAGTTTAATATTTTGATAATAATCATATGTGTTGGACTTTTCAAAATTTTTTTTTATGCTTGTTCTTAATGCATTAAAGTGTTATTATAAAGGATAATAATCATATGTGTTGGGACTTTTCAAGAAATTTTTTTTATGCTTGTTCTTAATGCATTAAAGTGTTATTATAATGAATAATAATCATATGTGTTGGGACTTTTCAAGAAATTCATATGTGTTGGATTTCAAAGAATTTTTTTTATGTTTGTTCTTAATACATTAAAGTGTTATTATGAGGGTAAGACTTGGGGGTTATGAGAAGTTAATAAATGCTAAGGTTTTTTTTTTTTTAAATCAAAAAATAGGAAATTTAGATTGGGAGATTGGAGCTCTCACAAGACTTGGGGTTAAAAATCCCCTTTTGCTTAATATATAGTATAGATTGTGATTTTTAATTTTTTTTTTTTAGATGTCTTCTTTTTTTCCTTTTTTATAATATATTAAAGTTTAATATTTTGATAATAATCATATGTATTGAACTTTTCAAGGAATTAAATGTCTTTTTTTTAATTATTATATTATATTAAAGTTTAATATTTTGATAATAATCATATGTGTTGGACTTTTCAAGAATTTTTTTTTATGCTTGTTCTTAATGCATTAAAGTGTTATTATGAGGGATAATAATCATATGTGTTGGGACTTTTCAAGAAATTCATATGTGTTAGATTTCAAAGAATTTTTTTTATGCTTGTTCTTAATGCATTAAAGTGTTATTATGATGGTAAGACTTGGGAGTTGGGAGAAGTTAATAAATGCTAAGATTTTTTAAAAAATAAAATCCAAAAATCAGGAATTTAGATTGGGAGATTGGAACTCCCACAAGGTTTGGAGTTAAAAACCCCACTTTGTTTAATATATAATAAATATAGATAAATGCAACAAGTGTTTAGACTCAATTCAATAAGGATTACAACAAAACCAAGCTACTCGAGGTTGGTATGATTAAAACTTGTTTGAAATCAATTTAATATATAAACAAGTCAAATTTAAAATACATTTTAAAACTCATTAAGTTTTCGAACCAAACTTGAATAATATGTTATTCAACTGAACTTAGATTATTTACGGCTTAGTTAACTCACTATATATGTTTATTTTCCTTAATTAGGCTCACCCCCGAATAAGCCAATTTGTTGACTTATTTTTTTCTACTTACCAAAAAGTTTTCCATACGCAACAGTTTTCTTAGATTAAAATATTAAAAAAAATAAAAATAAATATTAATAAAAAGAGTCAATACTAAACTCCATTATAAATGTAACAGCACAAGAAGCAAAAATTAATTAATTTACTGATTAATTAATTAAGATCAACCTTGTTAATTAAGATATTTGTCAACAGTCGAGATTATCCTTGTCAATTAGTAATTATTTTCAACATTCATATGAATAATTTTAATGTACATCTATGAGTCTTTTGGAAACATACTAAAAAAGTTAGCTTGTTGGCTTTTTAGTTTTTTTTAACCAAAAAAGTTAATTTCTTTACCTAAAAGAAGCCAGCTTTTTGCCAAAAAAGTCAAAAAATTAACTTTTTACCAACTTCTCAAAACACTCCAGAGGTATATTACGTTTTGTATTTTTGTGTTTTCGTTTTCACACATTGAGCTGAAGGAATTTTTCATGTGCAGGGTTTGAAGTGGACAACAGCAAAAGACGTGTGTATAATTCTATCAACTATTATAGGAGGGAGCTGATGATCATTCTTTTGTCACTTTTCTCCATAGTCTCCACCTAGAAATTGAATAATTAATATTAGTTCCTAATTTTTATTTTTATTTGCTCAACAACGAATGACCTAGCAAGAATAATTTTTCCATACCCTTTCCGCAGAGTAATTATTTAGTATTTTGAATATTTTTACTATGGTGATGTTGTCCGTTCAATAGCAAGGAGAAATGATAGTTTGGGAAAATGACAAAATACCATTAGTTGGACACACAATCACGTGATATTCTCAAAACACTAGATAATTTCTGCAGCTTGATGAGCTTAGATTATGATTAGTTCGTGAATTTTGATAGGAATTTGAAAATAAAAAGAGAAAAATTAGGTAAAATGTGAATGAAATATAGCTATAATTCATCCACCTCTTTCATTTTTCTTTTCAAATTCTTACTTAAATTTATGAGCCAAACACAATCTTAGTGTGTTTGGGTGGGAGGTTAGTTTGATTAGGTGTTTTTTTGACCAAGTCTTTGTATAAGATTAGTTAGGAGTCATATTTCATCTTAGCTAAAATACTACAACAAAATTGAATTTTTACGGCTTGCAATGCATGTCGTAAAAACTCTTTCACGACATGCACACAAATGTCAATATATGATATGCCGTGAAAAGTTGAGCGTCATTTACAGCATGGAGGTAAAGTTGTAAAAAGTAATAAATTGAACATTAATAACATATTTTGTATGTCGTATATAATTTTTTACAACATTTTTGTCATGCCATATAAGAATAAGGTTAATTACATTAAGACATCTCAACTATTAGAGAATATCTACTTAACTCCCACATCTATGAACCTATACATTTTGACTAGAAATTTGATGAAAAAATAGAACATGAATTTTAAACACACAATTTTAATAGTGGATAAAGAACACCTGACTTCTATATCGATTCATACAATTTTACACTGAATAATGCTCCTTTAACAAAGAGAATAAAAATTTTCACTAACATTGTATGGTTATTAAAGCTAGAAATCTGCAAGGTTTTATAACCTTCAAGCAAGCTTGAGATCAATTTTGTAGGAATTTCCAATTCAGCTTTTGAGATCAAGAAGTATGACCAAAGCCAAAATCAGGCTTCTCTGTCAATTGGTAACATATTTTATTTTATGATTTAAATTTCAATTGATCTTAAAACTACAATTTAAAGTCATGAATGGACTCAAAACAGAGAAGCCATGTAAAATGTGAACATCAATTTTGCCAACTAGAAAACCTAAAGTCAAACCACCAACTAACTATGTTATTTATAGAGAAACATGGCCAAAAATAAACAGATAAAGCAAAGTCAAAGCCACTAATACACTAAAAAACAACATGAAAAGCACATAAATTAGGCATCACACAAAGCTTTCACAACTGTCTCTCCTTGGCCCACAGCCATCAGGACCTAGACACAAATGACCAAAAATTGTGATAAAAATTCTATATTTTTTTGACAGCATAATTAAATGCTATACTTTATCCATTAAGTAGCCCACAGAATCATTTTATACCAAGTCCTGTGGATCCAAATATGCAAGTATATCAAAGGAAATTCATTAAGACATGAGATATTCTTAAATAGTTCATAACAGTATTTATGAGACAATTTCGAGTTCTACAAGGTGATACTTCATAATTATTATTACCCAGAATCCCTACTCCTTGAAAAACAAATAGGCAACTTTTATTTATGAACTCATCCTAATGAAATGCCAAGCAGAATCTCACACCACAACATGGAAGCATCATAAAAGGAGAGAGAAGCAAACTTAGGATTCATTATAAGTTAACTTTTATGTTTATAGCTTTTTAAATTATTAGTTTAAAAAATTAATATATATATATATATATAAATATATTAGTGTAATTTTGATAATTTGTATTTAAAAAAAGTTAAACCTGATTAAATGAGATTATGCCTCTTCTTTTTATGAAAATATACAAATTTAAAAGTTATAATTAAAACAAATATATAATTTTATTATTAAATATGAAGTAAAGTGATATTTAACAATAATTAATATATTCTTTTTATTATTAATTTAATAATTTAAGTTACATTTCTTTTGATTTCAATTTCATAACTGAAAATACAATACGAATATAATACATACAGGGATTTTTAATCTTTAGAAATAAGAAGGTTTCAAAATATTTTCAAACTTTTATCATTTTCTTTTAATTTTTTTTATCTAATTTGAAATTTTTTTTGATTTGATATGAATTATTTTAATTTTTCATT
Organism: Camellia japonica; assembly: GCA_030407325.1. Lineage (NCBI taxonomy): Eukaryota > Viridiplantae > Streptophyta > Magnoliopsida > Ericales > Theaceae > Camellia > Camellia japonica. The sequence continues at coordinate 44,810,792 of JAPPVO010000007.1, forward strand.
AAATTTTTATCAATTTTTAAAAGAACTTTCATTCTTATCCCATTTTTTTTTCTTTTCACCAATTTTGATGGAAAAAACAATAATTTTTAACGTTTCATCTTTTTAAATTTTTATTAAATTATAATTTGATAAAAAAATATATTAAGGGTTGGAGATTCTCTTAATTGAAATTATAGTGAAATAACATCTTAAAATAATTAAAGTTTGATTATGTGGTTGGTTGAAATGTGTAATTTAATTAATTCTCTTCTCATAATTGTATAAAAATTGTCACGACCCGCTCTCCGTACTCAAGGGTTAAGCATCGTGATGGCCAGTAACTGAAGTTACCTCCGGCCAATTCTTAAACAAATTAATAAATGCGAGTGGAAATAATATTTAAGTGAGGGTATCAAAATAATCATCGGAGCTTCTATTTTATTACAAAATTTATTGACCAAAAAGTCGATATTTACATATAAAAATATCATAAAGTGTTATGTGTGTCTATTCCGCAGCCCCGCGTCTAAGACTTTCCAAAAGCTATTTCTGAATTGCACTGTTTCCTGAAAATTGGTAAACAGTTATAAGTACATGACAGAGTAGAAAATATTATGCCAAGAATATAAAGGACACAAAATAATCATTGATAGTTATGTAACTAAAATATTTAAAATAACTTAGTTTAAACAAATAATCATTTAAGTAGCAAAACTGAGATTATGTAAATAAATAACCATAACCACGGTACCGAACAGAACAGAACAAAAGTCATAGGAGTGACAGTCAGAATAGAGGTCAATGGATTTATAACAATACAGAGGTACGGATTCAAGAGGTGGCTCGTACGAATTCAAGAGGTGGCTCGTACAGATTATAGAGGTGGCTCCCACAATAGTGTAGCACTTATCTCCACACAGTACTTTGCTCTACACAAAACAGGGGTCAATAAATCCATGACAACAAAGGGCCACAAAGTGACCAAACAGAGGCCAATGGTTATTTAAATCCCCCAAGACATGGGACTTCAGTGGTGGTACTTACAAAACATAATTGTATATGAGGTCATAGTCAAATAATCATTAAAAGTTAAATAAATATATCAATGGGTTTCATTTTAAACAAATAAAGTTCAGAAAATAAACAACGTAATTAAAATATAAATATAAATATAAGTTATAAAACATAACTCATATAAAATATATTATGGTAACTCAAAATATACGTAAAATATTTTATGATGACTCAAAATATAATATAACTTAACTTTATATTAAGGCCTCGTTTGGGAACCCTCCTTTTTAGCCAAAAAGTCAAAAAGTTACTAAATTAGCCAACAACCCATACCAAAAAGTCAAAGATTCTCTTTTCTCTCTACTTTTTGCACATCTTTTCGTAAAAAGCCAAAAAGTCATCCCAAACATACTAATTTTTTTTAGCTCATATTTTAGCCAAATAACTAAAAAATTACTAAATTAGCATGTTCCCAAACGGAGCCTAATAATTTACTGTTATTTCTTCGTTTACCGAAGCTGCTTCCTATTACTAACCGATCACACCTCTTTTTCCTCCCCCAACTTTATCCCAGCACCCCTATTTATATGCCATGCCTTGGTCTCTCAAGGAACCACGTGTCCATGGTAGGCAGGCTTATCCATAAGCATCTTGATTATTATTATTATTTTTTTTCTCTTGAGCTTATCTACTCCAATGAGGTTTATTTACAATGATCCTATTTAATTTTACATTATTCCTAACTAATAGAATAATTACACAATAACAATGTAAATTAAATTACATTTTATCACATTTATTCATAACATTCAATATTTTATTTTACTCTTACAGAATATTTAATTAAACATTTAGGATTTTTCTCATTTATAATAAAATTTAAGAGACAATCTAAATTTTTAGATTGTTACAATCTTTCCTCCTTTAAAAATTTCGTCCTCAAAATTTTTTATGTGTAAGTTATCCGCTGTGCACTCTGATAAATATACATATCAAGAATAACTTTGATGATTAATCTGATATAAAATATTGTTGAATCATTACCAAAAAAAAAATTTTATTACCAAAAACAACCCACTATTTATTTGTCAAAAGCTGTTTTGGGCTAAAATGAGAAACAATGGTTGACTTTAAAAACTTTTCAATGGTTTTATTTCCGAAAAAAAAAATGAGAATACAGTTAAACAAGCGGCTCGAAATGAAATGACAGAATCATATGCAAGAGTTGAACGAATTTGAGATGAACTTCCATTTCTTTTATCTGTGAACTTTCCACTAATGGGAAATAATTTCAAAATTAGTATCTTTTTTTTTTTTTTTAAATTATAAATTTTGGAAGATTATAAATTTGAACCCACAATTTTTTTTTTTTTTAAAATTTTTTCTTCAAATTATTCACCATATATATGAAAGATATATACAATTTTATATAAAGTAACAAATAACTCATCTTAATTACAAAATTTAACGAAATACCATAATTATATATACTGAGATTGTTGCTACATAAATATTTATTAATTTAAATATAACCTGGAATCTAACTCAACATTTCTCCCATTCTATTTGTGCATGTGTCTTATGCTCCAATGCTTTTATAAAAATAATTTGAAAAATCTAGGCTCTGATACCATTTGTCACGACCCGCTCCTTGTACCTAAGGGTTAAGTATTGTGATGGTCAGTAACTGAAGTTACCTCCGGTCAATTCTTAAACAAATTAATAAACGCGAGCGGAAATAATATTTAAGTGAGGGTACCAAAATAATTATCGGAGCTTCTATTTTATTACAAAATTTATTGACCAAAAGGCCGGTATTTACATATAAAAATATCATAAAGTGTTGTGTGTATTTATTTCGTAGCCTCGCATCTAAGACTTTCCAAAAGCTATTTCTGAATTGCACTGTTTCCTGAAAATTGATAAACAGCTATGAGTACATGACAGAGTGAGAAATATTATGCCAAGAGCATAAGAGACACAAAATAACCATAGATAGTTATGTAACTAAAATATTTAAAATAACTTAGTCTAAACAAATAATCATTTAAGTAGCAAAACTGAGATTATGTAAATAAATAACTATAACCATTGTACCGAACAGAACAAAACAGAGGTCACAGTAGTGACAGTTAGAACAAAGGTCAATGGATTCATAACAATATAGAGATACAGATTCAAAAGGTGGCTCGTACGGATTATAGAGGTGGCTCCCACAATAGTGTAGCACTTATTGCCACACAGCACTTTGTTCCGCACTAAACAGAGGTCAATAGATCCATGGCAACAGAGGGCCACAAAGTGACCAAACAGAGGCCAATGGTTATTTAAATCCCCTAAGGTATGGGATTCCTGTGGTGGTACTTACAAAACATAATTGTATATAAGGTCATAGTCAAATAATTATTAAAAGTTAAACAAACATATCCATGAGTTTCATTTTAAACAAATAGAGTTCCGAAAATAATCAACATAATTAAAATATAAATATAAGTTATAAAACATAACTCATATAAAATATATTATGGTAACTCAAAATATACGTAAAATATTTTATATGACTCAAGATATAATATAATTCATCTTTATATTAATCCTTTACTGTTATTTCTCCGTTTACCAGGGCTCCTTCCTATACTAACCGATCACACCTCTTTTTCCTCCCTAACTTTCTCCCAGCACCCCTATTGTAGCTTGACTTTCTTCGCGCCCCCCCTTTTCGGAAAGGCTCGAATTGGTCCTACAGTTTGGACTCCTGTCACGGTTCTGAATCTAATTTCACAAAGTGCAATGTGAAATTGATAAACACCAAAGAGTCCAATCCGGCAAATTATTTTGGAAAATCAGATTTTGAATTAAATAATGCCAAAATTGGATTGCTTTGCCAGATTACAGAGTCGCCACCTAAATATTTTATTTTGGAAAAATTTAGGAAACCCTTACTCGTGCCAAAGGCCAGGTGTCCGTCATCACCAAAGTTGCTTCGGCTCGGGAACTTGGATATGAGGGGAGAAGGTCATGAAATGAGCACCCCCGCTCGCCCGATCAAAGAATCGGCCTCTACTAACCATGATATGTTGTTTTATAAACCTCATGTGTTCTTATCCGGTTATTAGCTAACTTTACTATGTGACGCACACACAAGCAAGTATTGACTAAAATCGCAAGAATTGGAACAAATTCAACTCATGTTTGTTTTCGAAAATGGTTTGAAGTTGCCACCCTCAAGTGGGCTTAAAACGCGGATTTGCCACCAAACATGATGGGATTAAAACATGATTTGCCACTTTGCAAAGTGGGCTTAAAACTCTCATTCGTTGAATTGTTCCAATTCAAACAATCAAGCCTTCATCCAGTTAATCATTTAAGCAAATAGCCTCATGGCAAGCATGCTATCATAGTAACACTCACACTCATACAAGTATGCTAAAGCATAAAACTTACCATGTACTCCAAGTCAAAACAAAAAAACTAGTTAGAAACAATGTATGATCCTAACTATACAAAATGCCTAATGCAACACATGCAATATGCTATTAATAGGCTCGGCTACTAATATAGCATATGATACAATTTGATAACATGCTTTAGAACACGTATTCAAATAGGTATATTGAAATACAATGCAGTTTGAATGATGCGCCGAGTCTCGGTGCATGCAAGACAAATGAATGAATGCAAACATGCAAGCATAAGGTATGCTAATCAAAACATGTCCCTAATCTAACCATCAAAAGCGATTAAATAAAAGGGAGAAAGACGCGAGGTTGAAAGGCATGCACACACACACACACACTTATTACAATATTATGCCCTCTCGAAGGAGGGTCCGAATGAATAAGCTAAACTACACTAAGCTAAGCTAATTATTACAAAATGAAACTAATTAACTATTCTAGTTAACTAATTATTACAAACGAATTGAATAACTAGCTATGCTAAGCTAATTAAAATATTACAAAATGAATTAAGCTAATTAATTACAACACTTGTATAAATGAATTAGCTAACTTATTCTAAGCTAACAAAAGCGATTAAATGGCCTCGAGGGTGAGGGAGACATGTATACTCGGTTGGCTTCCTCCCAAAAATTCACCGCCTTGCCATCGGATGCCTCTGTTTGCACTAATTTGATCTCTGAAAATTGTGCCAACTCCTAGAATACCTCTGCTCCAACTTAGGAGCACACTAGTGCAAAATTCATTTCTGGTCGGTCGGCTACCAATGGTGGCTGTCCGCTACCATTGGTGGCTGGTCGATTGCTTTTGGTGGCCGGTCGGCTGATACATGTGGCCAATCGGCTACTGCTTTCCTGAACTTCCTTTTTTTTGTTGCAACAGAGAGCAAACAGAGGCAAAATAGTGTATTCTCAAGGAGTGTATGTACTGTTACCCTCCTTATCATTACACAAATTCAAAGGAATGTAACTCTTGATTCCTAAACCATCAACCAAGCATTTTCAATGTATGATGGCCAAAAAATCAAGCTTGTACAATTTCAATGAGTACAAAACAAGACTCAACAAAACCACAACCCTATCATGCATGATCAAGGGTGATGGTGACCAAGAATAATGGCACGTTTCATCACTTTGAGTATGAAACGTCCCATTTTTCTTGTGTTTCGATTAACGTCCGATCAAAACACATGCAATGCAACGCAACATGCTTAACTTGCTCAAGTTTTATTTGTCATGTTTTATTTACACATTTTACATTACCGATTAGTCGTTTAGCCAATTAAGTCCAAAGTGAGAGTCCTCTAATTGGAAAGAGGGCTTAAGCCACAAGTACCTTGAGCATGAAAGAGGCCTCATGCTGTTGGTAATGAACTCCTGAAGGAATTAAACCATTAGCCATAAGAGCCTCAATTCCACACTTAAGCCAACAAGAGGCTCAAAGCCACTTTCAAAAAGAAGTAAAGAGTGAAAAATGATAGGAGATTGCAGATATTTCAGTGCTGAAATGGCATGCAAAAGGATGCTAAATCATGAAAACAACACATGCAAGTCATGCTAAGAGCCTAAAACATTAAGCTAGTGAAGGAGATTGTACCACAACCACATAATACGAGCCTTAAAGGACTAAACCAACTTGAGACAGAGTTAAAACATGCCAAAATAGTGGCTAAAACATGCTGAGATTTAGACACAAAATGCTGGAAAAATGTTAGCTTACAAATGAGACTCAAAGCGCAACTCTCAAAAGCAATGAAAGAGTGAAATAAATGTGCATGTGACAGAGATTATGATGCTGAAATTACATGCAAAATGATGCTACAACATGCAAACAACTCAAACACTTCATGCTCAAAGCCTCAAAACAATGAACTAGTGAAGACCGTTACACTATAGCCATGCAAAACAAGCCTCGAAGGACTTAACCGATCCAAAACAGAGTTAAAGCATGTCAAAACAGTAGCAAAAACATACTGGAGTTGAGCTAACACAAGCTAGAATAATAGGCTAAATCATTAAGCTTGCTAGACTAGTAAGCACAATTGAACTACAAGTACAAAAAGCAAGCAACAAATGCTTCAACCAACCAAAAAAAGAGTTGAAACATGTCAAAACAGAGCCCAAAACATGCTGAGATTAAGCTAAGTTAAGTTAGAAAATCAAGCTAACATGTGAAGTAACCTAGGCATGAGAGCAAGACACATGGAGGAGAGGCTAACCCCTCCACTTTTGGACTTCAAAAGTTGATTTTCTCCACTGAAATAACTCTGGATTTCAGTGGTTTAAAGGGCCAAAAAGTTTGATCTAAAGATGGTAAGAGATGGCACAAAAGGCTTCACAAGCCAAAGAGCAAAAAGGAAAGACAACCCCCTAGCTCAAAATAGCCTTGAACAACCATTTTTAGGACTGAAAAATAGAGGTTTTTACAGTTGAAAACCAGCTTAAAATAGTGTGAAAAGATGGCAAAGCAAGTGTTTAAAATAAAGCTTACAAGTCAAGCTTTTTACCTCTTGAAGCACAGCACAAAAAACAGTCACAATTCTGGGCTTAAACCACCCTTAGGAGCTCAAACTAAGCCTCAAAGAACCTTAGCTCCAAGATGAAGATGTTTGGTTAAGGGTCTTAGTGCAAAAGTGTAGAGAATTCTAACTATCAAGCACAAAATAAGAAAAGAGAGAGAGAATTCTAAAGAGAGAGAGAGAGAAAATTTTGCTCTAAATTGTGTAACCTCCCAAAATGGGGGAGAGACCCTCCATTATATAGAAAATCAAGTCAAAGGCTTGCTTTCATCCCTCCATACACTTGTATGGAAATGAGCATCAGTGACCAACAGCTGGCACAACTGGCAAATAAATATTTGAAAAAGGAGAAAAATGGCCGACCGGCCATCAATGTAGCTGACCGGCCATCAGTGTAGCCGACCGGCCACCACTGATGGCCGGCAGGCACAAGCCATGGCCGATGGACATTGGGGATGGCCGACAAGCCACCCTCTCTTCCAGATTTCAAAGCAACAAGCTCTTGGTTCACAACCAAGCACAAAACAGACAAGTTGAGAGGCCTGAAGGCAAGGCACTCCACCAAGAACTTCAAGCGCTCAGAACGAACACGAGCATGTGAAATCATTGAGTGTTTAAACGATGACGTCTAAGTCTTGAGGATGGTAAAAAATGAGGTATCTACACCTATTTATATGCAATGCTTTGGTCTCTCAAGGAACCACATGGCATTACCACGTGGCCTTGGTTGGCAGGCTTATCCGTAAGCATCTTGATTATTGTTATTATTTTTTTTCGCTTGAGCTTATCCACTCCACTGAGGTTTATCTACAATGATTTTACTTAATTTTACATTAATCTTAATTAACAGAATAATTACACAATAACAATGTAAATTAAATTACATTTTATCACATACACCCATAACATTCAATATTTTATTTTTCTCTTACAGAATATTTAATTAAACATTTAGGATTTTTCTCATTTATAATAAAATTAAGAGACAACTTAAATTTTCGAGTTGTTACAAAAATTGACATTTATTACTACATCATTATAAGTTGGATTATGGAAAAAAATTTGGGGTGTCAAACATTTTCCATTTGTAAATATCCTACATATTAAAAAATGAAAAACAAAGAAAAAGAAAAAAAAAAGTGTAGCTTTTTGATATGTGTTTATCAATTTTATTTTATGGATATAAACAATTGATGTTTCAATTTAAAAAATTAAAAAGTAAAAAAAAAATAGATTGAGTTTTTAGATGTCACGACCCGCTCCCCGTATCCAAGAGTTAAGCATCGTGATGGCCAGAGTAGATGTGCCCGAACGTCTCGGGAGGGAAATCCCATTTTGTTCAATTGGGCTCACTACAGTTCAGGGCTCAATGTCACGGTCCTGTATCTAATCTCGCAAAGTGCAATGCAAGACCGATGAATCATCAAAGAGTCCAAATTCGGCAAATCGTTTTTGAAAACAGATTTTTTTGAAAGAAGTGCCAAACATGGACTGTTTTGCCAGATACAGAGTCGCCATCTAAATATTTTATTTTGGGGGAAATTTAGGAAACCCTGACTCGTTGCCTAAGGCCACGTGTCCGTCATCACCAAAGTTGCCTCGGCTCGGGAACTTGGGTACGATTGGGGAAGGTCACTTCGTGAGCACCCCCGCTCGCCCGATCAAAGATCGGCCTCTACTAACCATGATATCAAGTTTTGAAAACATTATGCGTTTTTATTCCGGTTATTAGCCTAGATTTACTATGTGATGCGCACAGCATACAAGTATAGACCGGGTCGCCTGAATTGGAACAAAACATTTCATGTTTGTTTTTGAAAGATGGTTTGCTACTCGCAAGTAGGCTTAAAATGCAGATTTTGCCACCCTCGGGTGGGCTTAGAAAAGATGGTTTTGCCACTATCTAGTGGGTTTAAAATTCACAGTCAATGCATTGTTCCAATCCAAATAACCCAACCTTCACCCACAAGCATTCAGGCAGTTATATCACATAAGCAAATAGCCTCATGGTAAGCATGCTATTATGGCAGTCACTCACACACATGCAAGGATGCTAAAACGTAAAAACTTACCGAGTACTTCAAGCCAAAACAGAAACTATGTTAGAAATCCATGCATGATCCTAACTATACAGAAATGCCTAATGCAACACATACAGGAATGCAATTAAGATAGGCTCGGCTATTCTAAACATGGCATATGGAATGCTACAGCTAACATGTATTCAACTCGGAATTGAAATACAATGCAGTGAGTATGATGCGCCGAGCTCGGTGCATGCAAAACAGATGAATGGATGCAAACATGCTATCATATTGTATGCTAATTGAAACATGCCCTAATCTAACCATCATAAGCTGGTAAATAAAAGGGAGAAAGACGTGGGGTTGGAAGACATACATCACACGCACGCACACTTATTACAACATTGCCCTCGCTCGGAGGGTCCGAATAAATAATATACAGTCCGAATAAATAGTACAGTCTGAATAAATACAAAACCCTAATTAATTAACAAATTTAACTAGAAAAGCAGTAAACTAGCATGCAAATCTATGGACCACCTCAGCTCTGTTCCGAATGATGAATGATGCGTACTTGAGTTGCCTTGTGCGGAAATCCATTGCGATGCCCTGATTAGCCTCCGTTTACAATTAAGCTCGGAATATTGCACGAAGCTCGAAAAGAAGGCCGGCTTCTGATTTGCTGCAACAGAGAGCAAGAAAGGGGCATAGCAATGTATTTTCACATATGTATGCATACCTCGGTCCTCGTGCCATCAATCACGCATCTCGATGCATGATGGCCGAGGAGTCGAATTGCACGACTCAATGTGAAATGAATGCACGTATAAACACAACAAGACCGAGACTTCATCATGGTTAATCCGGAGTGCCGGTGACTGGGAATTGAGACACGTTCCATCACTCGGAGTACGAAACGTCCCTTGTTTCCCGTGCTCGGGCTAACTCCTATCCCAAACACAATGCAATATGCATGACATGCATGAATGCAATCCTAACATGCAACTTAGCATACACAATGCTATGAAATGGCATACACAATGCACGATGTAACATGGCATACACAATGCTCGAACATACAACCTAACATACGCAATGTTGTGAAATGGAATGGCACAATGCACGATGGACTTACACCAATATGAGTGGACCTCAGCCACACTCACATCAGTAGCCATAAGATGAAAATAAGACAACCGAAACGCGTGCATATATGCACGCAAACCAAGGACCGAACCTAAGGCACCAAATGCCACTCTAACAAGGCATGGCAAGGCATGAAACATGGCATTCAAACATGCAAATTCCAGCACTGAATCATGATGCAAAATGATCCCGAATCATGGATATATGTCATACAATGCATGGAGTGGTCCCGAAACTCAAAACTAGGCACATATATTGACTTATAGCTATACAAAACATGCATTATTTGACTATGAAGCACAAAGACAGAGCCAAGGCAGTCCCAAAACATGAACATTTCTAGTTCAAAGCATGACCAAAAGATGCTAGCATTATGGACTAAAATAGCATGCACTTTGACTAGCAAACATGGTTTACATGGCATGTGCATGAAGCGTATGAGAACTCATCAAACCAGCAAAAATCAGTGAACAAAACATGCCAAAATATATCCAAATAATCACTGAAATGCAGCCAACATGTGTAAAAATGATGAGCTCCTTTAGAGGGCCATATAAGGAGTTATTAAGCACATATGAGATAGACACTTAGCAAGACTAAACCAACTCTGGAAATGGAATATGATAGCCCTAAAACTCACAAAATGGGCCCTGAAATCAGTCTCGGAAGCATGCAAAGAAAGGCCTCTTTGAAAGGCTAAAAATGCTAGTAAAGAGAATGAGGGGTGAGAGGGTCACCCCTCTATGATTTTGGAGCTCAAAGACACATCAAGGCCACTAAAAATCCACTGGATTTCATTGGCTAAGAGCCCAAACCATGGCCAATGCAAGTGCTCTAATGCATAGCCCTAATCATAAGGGAATGAAGCATGCATAGGGGAAGATGACCCCAAACAGAAAATAGACCTTAATCAAACATGAAGATGATGTCAAAAAAAGACTTTTTTTCAGTTTAGGTCAAGGTCCAAAAAGGCTCACAAATAAGGCTAATATATCATGCAAAAACGGCCCTAAAAGAGGGATTGAACAAACAGGGTAGTAAAAGGCCTCAAATAGCAAAGAGTCCTTCAACAAAGTTGAAGAGAGGCTCAAAATAAGACTATTTTCAGTTTATAGAAAATCTCGAGTATGCTCACAAGTAAGGCTAAACTATGATGCAAAAATAGCCCTAAAAGAGAGATAAAGGGAAAGGGGCAGTAGATGGCCTCAAACAGCAAAGAGTCCTTCAACAAAGTTGAAGAGGGGCTCAAAATAAGATAATTTACAGTTTGTCTTGAAGCCCAAAAATGCTCACAAACAAGGCTAATATATCATGCAAAATAAGCCCTAAAAGAGAGATAAAGCACAAAGGGTGAGTAGAAGACCTCAAACAGAGAAAAGTCCTTGATCAAACATTAATATGAGCTTAAAATAAGACTATTTTCAGTTCAGGTCGAAGCCCAAAAATGCTTGAAAGTATAGCTTATAGATGAAGCAAAAAAATACAAGTATAAGGGAAATAGGTACTTACCCTTGAAGAGCAGCAAATCAGGAGCTTTTGGTCCAAAATTCTAAGCTTTCAACCTCTTCAAATGGCCTCCAAGGTGCTGGAATGAGTGATGGATGTGGTAGGCTATGAGGTGTAGGGTAAATGGTGCAAGAACAAGGGTGTTTTTGAAGCTTGGATGAGGGAGATATAGGGTTGTATGTATAATGCTCCAGCTGGTTTTTCTAACCCTTAGAAATGAGGTAGGGTGCTGGTTATATAGAGGGAGAGGAGCCAAAGAAAAGGGGGGGGGGGAAAACCAATTCAAAACTCCCCCTAAAAGGACAGACTCTCGGACAGAGGGTTTGATGCAAAACAGCTGGCACAGCTGGAATGCACCAGGAGGGACAAAAATGGCCGGTCAGGTGCAAAAGGTCCAGGTGGCCGGCCGACCAGGGGTCAAAGGGGTCAAGTAAAGTTACTGGCCGGCCACCCCAAAAAGGTGGCCTCCCAGATGTGTGCAACACAGCTATGTAGAGAAAAACTAGAAAAAGTGGTTCAGGAGAGAGAAAAGCCAACTTTTTAGGAGGGTTCAAAAGGGTCAGGGGGAATTACTAGCCGGCCTACCCATATTGGTGGCCTCCCAGGTGTGTACAATATAATGGTGTGGTGGAAAGTCAGAAAAAGTGGCCTGGGAATGGGAAAAACCAGCTTTCTAGTAAGAAAAATGGGCGACAAAGAGCGATGAAGAGAAAAACTGGTTTTTCAGAAAAATTGCTGGCCTCCCACCCTCCTACAACCTTCCTAACAATGAAAATAAGATCTCCACCAAAAATAAACCCAAACTGATGCAAAACAAAGGTTCGGGGGCCAAAACACGCGGCCCGGGGCCCCGAAAACTGACTATTAAGCACCGGTGGTGGCGTTCGACCACGAAGTTGGTGTCTCGGGCCACAGTGTCCCTCAAAAGGGAGGAAACAAGGTGTATGCCAAAAAGCGGAGCAAACGGAGGTGGTTAAGCGGTCCCGAACCGAGGCGCATGGCCGATGGCTTCGAAAACCGGGAACCGGGCTCCAAACGGGAAAAATGGCTACGACCACGAAATGTAGCCTACGGGCACTGAAAGATGATCTACGAGACCTCTCCCTCCCTTCGGGAAGAGAAAACAAAGGAAACAGGGCCTGGTTCGCAAACCGAGGCAAGGCACAAAAGAGTCCGGAAGTCCGGAGGCAAGGCTCGCAGCCGAGACTCCGCAACCTCAGAATGAGCACAATATGCAACATCACCAAGCGCTCAATCGGTGACGTCTGAGTCTTAAGGTCGGTCAAAAATGGGGTGTCTACAGCCAGTAACTAAGGTTACCTCCAGCCAATTCTTAAACAAATTAATAAACGCGAGCGGAAGTAATATTTAAGTAAGGGTACCAAAATAATCATTAGAGCTTCTATTTTTATTACAAAATTTATTGACCAAAAAGGCCAATATTTACATATAAAAATAGCAATAAAAGTGCTGTGTGTGTCTAATCCGCAGCTTCGCATCTAAGACTTTCCAAAAGCTATTTCTGAATTACATGTTTCCTGAAAATTGGTTAACAACTATAAGCACATGGCAGAGTGAGAAATATTATACCAAGAGTATAAGGGACACGAAATAACCATGGATAGTTAATTAGGCCAAAACATTTACATAACTCAGTTTGGTAAATAAATCATTTAAGTAGCAGAAACTGAAATACAGAAATTATGTAAATAAATAACCATAACCACGGTACAGAACAGAACAAAACAGAGGTCACAGAAGTGATAGTCAGAACAGAGGTACGGACTCAAGAGGTGGCTCGTACGGACTATAGAGGTGGCTCCCACAATAGTGTAGTATTTATCTCCGCACAGCACTTTGCTTTGTACAGAACAGAGGTACGGATTCAAGAGGTGGCTCGTACGGACTACAGAAGTGGCTCCTACAATAGTGTAGCACTTATCTCCGCACAGCACTTTGCTCCGCACATAATAGAGGTTAATGGATCCATGACAAACAGAGGACCACAAAGTGGTCAAACAGAGGCCAATGGTTATTTAAGTCCCCCAAGGCGTGGGACTCCCGTGGTGGTATTTACAAAACATAATTGTATATAAGGTCATAGTCAAATATTTTTTAAAATATAAACAAACAACCCATGGGTTTCCTCTTAAGCAAAAGGTTCAGAATATAATCCACGTAACTGAAATAATAATATAGTTTATAATAATTTATAAAACATAACTTGTATAAAATAAAGTATGGTAAGTTAAAATATACGTAAAATATATTTTGGTGACTCAAGGTATAATATAACTCACCTTAACTTTAATACCTTACTCTTTCTTTTCACTATTAAAGACCATCTCAGCTTCCATCATCTTTTCTTCCTTTCTTTTCTTTCTTTCTCTCTTCCTACTTTCTTCTTTCCTTTCTTTCTTTCTTTTCTTTCTTCTTTCTTTTCTTCTCCAGGTGAAACGCCTCCCTTTTATAGGAGGTGAGCCCCGTCTGTAGCCAACACGTGGCTATGCGTCACTTTCCCAAAGATTTAATTCATAGTATATAAGATTTATTCCTATCCTTAATAAATATTTATGATAATTACACTTTGACCCAATATTTTAATATAATTATATAAATTAATTAATTCTTAATTAAATTATACTTTATTATATACTAACAGTAAATTAATTATTTATTTATATTTTGACCCCTAAACTTTTAATAATTATATTGTTTTACAAAATTACACATAATAATATATAATAAATTATATATTTTCCTAACTGTGATTAAATAATATTAGTATAAATTCTACAGAATAATTAAAAATCTGGGTTGTTACATTAGAGATAAAAGAAACCATCTAACTCTTCTATATACTATTAATATGGACTATTTCAATTTAAAAAATTAAAAAGTAAAAAAAAAAAATAGATTGGGTTTTTTAGAGATAAAAAAAACCATCTAACTCTTCTATATACTATTAAGATGGGCTATTTTAATCACAAAAAAATATATTATATTTAGAGATTATCCTATATATTATGATATATATACAACTATAGTTGTAACAAATTAACTATAATATATATGAAAAGTTATATTAAGCTTTTATTTTCAATTAATTGAATTATAATTAACAAACTAACAAATTCCAGTAATGTCTAATGGGATAGAAAGAGAATAAAAATAAAGAACACAATGTTATTTAAAATTTTAAATTTACCTAGTTATACAAAGATCTAATGTTATAGTAAAATCTAGAACTCTCAATAAATTTTCACATTTTTTTAAAATAAAATGACAAAAAAATAAAAAAAATTGATACTTATTTTTTTTACTTCAATTTTATGATCTTCACTGAAGAAAACAAAATTTGATCAAAATCCTTGGCATGGAACGAACATAGATACTTCGATTGTAACCATAATCACCAATAATTCTTCTCTACCATACAAAGCTGTAAACAAACACATAAACCTCACTAAAACCGAAACCGAAACCAAAACCAAACAAACAGTAAAGAAAGAGAATCACACAGGGAAAAATATAAATTTAAAAAAATAAAATAAATTTATAGAGTGGGAGAATGTTATCTCCAACAATTAAACCTCGCCTAACGCAATTTGTTAGCTCCTCTGCTAGTGCCCGCGAAGTTTAGAAGTTTGGATGACTAATCGGATTATTCTTTAAATAAGATTTGAAAATTTATTAATTTGTCTCATTAAGTGATTTAAAATTTTGATATATATATACATCAGAAAAATAAATAATTATATTACTAAATCATAATTCAAATTTAGATATTGTCATATTTTTTTAGATCCATATCTAAATCCTTATCTCTTTTTTTTTTTTTTTTTTTTGTGGTTTCTATCGGGTTTTTTTTTATTTAATTTATTTAAGCTGGAGTTGTGGGTATCTATTTTTTTAATTTAATTTATTTGTTTCTATTTATTTTTAATTATTATTATTTAGGTAATTTGTGATAGACATGTGGGTTTTATTGATTTAACGTATAATGGTGGGAGATATTTTCAAATTAGATTTGTTTAGATAAATTGTAAATATTTTTAAAAATTTAAAAATTGGATATTGAGATGCAAAAGAAAGATTTTAACTGAATAAATAAAAATCAAATTTATTAATTTTATCTATTTGTATATCTGAAATTTATTTTTTTTTTTTTTTGTTATGTTATAATATAATATATAAGATATAGATAGATATCTATAACTTTTCTGAAAAAAATTATCTAATTTTTTGGGGAAGAAAGAATGAAGGCAAGTCTTAATATAATATATATATATATATATATTTTGAAATCAGTGAGAGAGATTAGAATGGAGCAATTATGAAATATTTTTGTTATTAAATAAATAAATTAGTCAATAGTTTTTAATCTAATTTATAATTAAAAAGCAATAATTTTAGAAAATTGATTAATTTATCCTATTAAGTGATTTAAAGTTTTGATATATATATATATATATAAAATAGATAATTATATTACTAAATCATAATTCAAATTTAAATGTTACATCTTTTTGAGATCCATAACTAAATTCTTACCTTTTTTATTTTTGTGTGTAACCATAATGTATAGGAGAAATTGAAAAGGGTGTTGCAGTAATTATGAGAGATGTCAAAAGGGTTTGTAAGTTGGGAAAATCAATAAATGTTAAAAAAAAAAAATTAAATCAAAAAATTATAAAATTAGGATTAGGATATTGGAGCTTCTACAAAACTTGTAGATTAAAAACCCATTTTTCCTTATATAATATATAGATATCAGATTGAAATTTTTTTTAGTTGAAGTTTTCACGACATGCTAATGTATGCCGTGTAAAGGTATAATATTTTACAACATAAATAATGTCATCTTAAATGGAAATATTTGTATGCTGTGAAAATATTTTTTTTTGCGGCATACTTTTGCATGTCATAAAAAAATCGGATTAAAATCTTTTTTAATAGAAAATTTCACGGCATGCATTAGCGTTGTGATGACCGTTCGAAAACTGTCTCGTTTCTATTTAAGTTATGTTGGGTAAGTTGTTGTTGAAAACTCTTTTTCAAAATTTTCGGTTGTATTGTTTCAATTCCGAGTTTTCACTCGTTTCAGAGGGTGCGTGGTCGGCTCTGGAGTGTCAGGAGAGAAGCCAAGGATTTTCGGGCTGGAGGGCCAGGGCCGCACGTATGGAAGTTAGGTCGTACGTATGGGAAACAGGGAAAGCTGTGTGCACACTACAATAAATGCAGGTGTGAGAGTGCAAATGCGGGAGACCGCACGTGCGGGGTGAGAGCCGCACGTGCGGACCGCTCCGCACGTGCAGGAGAGGGCGCCGTACGTGCGGCTAGGCGCGTGAACTGTCTTGAATTTCATGCTTTTCAGCTATGTTTTGCTGTTTTGTCCCTTTTCATTTCATTTGTTGAGTGTCTCTTTCTCTCTCTCTCTCTCTCTCTCTCTCTATACAATCTTTCTCTATTTTTCTCTCATCTCTCTCTACCCAAACCCTCAAAACTTTACATTTTCTTTTAATCCCAAGAATCCATTGAGATTTTGGTACTAGTTCCTTATACCAAAATGATGTGCATATCGAGGGCTTCATCTTGATCGATGGAGATCGAATTCCAGCAAAGTTGATTTTTGGGCATTTCTCTGCTTCTCTCTTGAGGTAGGGATTTCTTTGATCTTTCTCAATACCTCGTCTATAGATAGACATGTGGTAAGTTTTATTGCATAAAAACCATGTTGTTATGGATTTTTCGAAAATCATGACAGAGGATCTAAGATATGGTAGTTGAGATTGAAATTTTGTGAAATTGGTTGTTGTTTGGGTTAAATTGGGGAGTGGTTAACATGTTTATGTGAGAAAGAGGTGAAGCCCTACATTTTCTTTTTACAATGTCTAATGGACAAAAAATGGTTGAAATTGTAGAAAAATCGTGTTATGAATTAAGGAATTTGATTAATGACTTGGTAATTAATTTGAGATTAATCCGGGTCTTATGATTTTAGGATTTATCTTGTGTTGGATTGTTCATAGTTGAGCATAACAAATTGGTAGTTTGTAAATTGCAAAAAGGGAGTTAATAATGAGATTAGAAATTATGGGAAAATACTCTTGTTGAGTGAAATCGAGCGGGTTATGGCATTGTTATCCGTGGGTTGAGTTTTTGGCTAAATGAAGGAAACGAGTCTCATTTATTATTATATATATATATAATTGGTGTAATTGTGAATTGGAGAATTATGGAAATTAACCATTTTTTTTAAGAAGAGGTAGTTATAACCTTTTTACAAATTGAGAAAAGAACTTTGGATAAAAGATGAAACCTTGGAATATTGTTGTTGTTGGCTTAAAACCTCTTAAGAATTGGGTAATGATATTACGTGTATTTAATACATTTTGTTTAGAGGTTTTATTCTTGGTCATCGGTGGAGGATGACATTGTGATGATTGAAATGATTATGTGAATGTAGTGCACTCAAGTTAATTATGCTTGTTGTACAAAGTGGTGGTTGGAAATTGTGTATTGCACTGAGAATGAGAAGTACCATTACCTTCCAGCTAGCGCCTAGAGAATTGGCAGAGGTACCATTACCTTCCAGCCGGTGTCTGGCAAATTGGCATTTCATTGTGAAAAGATGTATCATTGGCTTACCATGCTTGAGGCAGGTAGAGTAGAATTTATTTTTTATTATTGTTTCAGTATATTTGAGTGTGTTATGTGTTATGATAGTTGTGGTTTTGGAAGGCCGAATTGCCTAAATTGTAGAAGTACATAGTTGTTGGATGCTTATTGTGTTCCCTTTTGTACTAAAGGTATACTTGCATGGGCATGAATGTGTGGGAAGTAGACATGAGTAATGTGTTGAGATTGTGAAAAAAATTAAGAACATCGAATACTTGTGAACATGTTTTGAAAAGGCAAATCGAGTGTAAGTTTGGAAAGTGGGAGAGAATGTAATGGGTTTGATGAAAATGTTTTGTTTCAAAAATCTATTATTATCATAAATTTTGGGAAAGATTAACAAGAAGGAAGAAAGGTGAATTACTTACGCTTTTGAACGAAAATGAATGATTTTGAGAAAAGTCTTATATATGTATATTTGTGTATGAACTGTCACATTATTATATAGTATGAGACTAAGCATTCATGATCATAGCTATCTGTAAGTTGTTATTGTTGAGGATCATGTTGAGATCCCTACTGGACTTTATGTTCATTCCACGTTGCTAATCTTTTTTAGGTGAACATGGAAAAGTGTTTCAAGGTCATGAATCTTCTTTATCTGTCGGCTACGGGGCCTTTTATTTGTGGACAGAACGCCATTTATGTAAAAAGGTTAAACCCTTTCGGTTGCTTTTAAAGATATAAGCCTTTGGGCAATTTATTTAGATATGCTCCTGTTGCATTCATTTTACATTCAAATGAGAGAATTTTATTTATTCCTTCTTGTGATGTAAGGATATTCCGCATGTTATCTCTGAAAATGACTTAATTTAATGAATTTAGTAATGGATTCCAAGTAATAAAAAGTGGGGTGTGACAAGCATGCTGTGTAAAGTTAATATAGTTTACGACGTGAAATGGAGATCGTCATAAGTGCAATTATTTTCGTCAACTTATCCATAACTAAAGCAAAAAGATAAGGACTTAAGGTAGATCCTTGGTATAACCCTACAATGATAGGAAATTCATTTATCTCTCCAGTTGGCGATCTAATAGTGGTCACCACTCCTTCATACATGTCCTTAATCACATCGATGTAACCTTTTGTCACTCCATTCTTCTCTAACACCCACCATATTATATCCCGGGGCACTCTATCATATGCTTTCTCAAGGTCGATAAACACCATATGAATATCTCTTTTCTTTTCTTTATACTTTTCTATTACTTTCCTCAAAAGATAGATCGCTTCCATTGTTGACCTGCCAGGCATAAACCTAAATTGATTCTCTAACACCTCTGTTGTATCTCGCAATCGGCATTCTATCACCCTCTTCCACACTTTCATTATATGACACATTAGCTGGATTCCTCTATAGTTGTTGCAATTCTGGACATCACCTTAATTCTTATAGATTGGCACTAAAATACTCTTCCTCCAAACATTTGGCATGTTCCTAGTCAACAAAATTTTGCTAAACAACCTAGTCAACCAAGCAACTCCCTTTTTACCCAAACACTTCCAAGCTTCAATAGGGATATCATCGAGTCCTAAAGCCTTATTTGATTTCGTATTCTTAAGTATAATCTCTATTTCAAAGTTCCTAATCCTGCAATAGAACCTATAATCTTGGTTTATCGTATTACTGGCTATTTCTTCCCCTATTGCCGTACCTCCATGTTTCTCATTTAATAGTTTCTTAAAATAATTCTTCCATCTTTCCTTAATCTCTTCATCCTTCACTAATACCTTAGAATTCTCACTCTTTATGTATTTAACTTGATTAAAATTTCTTGTTTTCCTTTCCCGTATCTTAGCAAGTTTGCATATCATCTTCTCTCCCTCCTTACTATCTAGTCTAGTGTATAGGTCATCATAAGCTTTCAACTTAGCCTCTCTCACTATTTTCTTGACTTCCTTATTAGTCAATCTATAGCTCTTAAGGTTTTCCTCAGTTCTATCATTCTGCTACTTTTTAAAGCATTCTTTTTTTGTCTTAACTACCGCTTGAACCTTTTTCCTCCACCACTAAGTTTCCCTAGAACTGGGTCCCGTTTCTTTCGATTCTCCAAGCACTTCCCTTGAGATTCTCCGCATACAATTGGCCATCGAGTTCCACATAGTGTTAGCATCATCTTCCTAGTCCCAAGTACCTTCCTTATCCATTCGATTCTTAAATATTTCTAGTTTATTCCCTTTTAGGTCCCAGCATCTCATCTTACGACGCCCATCATCCTTCCTAGCTTGGTATTACCCTCTAAAACATAAATCTAGTACCAAAATCTTATACTGAGAGGCTAGGCTCTCTCCAGGAATCACCTTACAATCATTGCATTTTAGGTGGTCCACTTTTCTCACTAAGAAGTAATCTATTTAGCTCTTAACTAATCCACTCTTAAAGGTTATCAAATGCTCCTCCCTTTTCTTATTCTCCCCCTGTTCCAAAATAATGGTCTCTTTTGGGGAATCCAACTTTTTTTGGTAGTACAATTATTGTACTTTAAAAAAGTTCATTTTCTAAAATTACCTTTTGATAGTATTTTTTTGGAATATCAATGTCATAATTGTACTTTTTATATTGTTTATTAATTTAAAAGAATGGCAAAATAGAAAATTTATATTATTTTTGTACTTGATTTTTGAGAAGGAACTAATATTTTGGGACAATGAAAAATGGAATAAGGGACTGATATTTTGGGACGGAGGGAGTACATAGTATTTGCCACCCCAGGTCAGAAGCCAACACAAAATCTAAGATGCTCTCTCCAGCCTCATTTTTGTCACCAAAACCGTATCTACCATGCACATTTTTATAGCCTAGTTTATCTATGCCTACATGGCTATTAAAATCTCCACTTATAACCAGGTTCTCTGCTACGAGTATCTCCTGTAAGATCTCATCCATTTGCTCCGAAAAATCCCTCTTAGTCTGATCATCTAATCCTACTTGAGGGGCATATGCGCTAATAACGTTCACTATATTCCCTCCACTAACTAGTTTAACTAGCATAATCCTATCCCTTTTCCGAGTGACTGCCACTACACTCTCCACAAGACTCTTGTCAATTATGATTCCTACCCTATTTCTGTGTCTATCCTCAACACTATAATACAGTTTAAAACCGGTATCCTCAATTTTCCTAGCTTTATCACCCGTCCACTTAGTTTCTTGTACGCAAGCTATACTAACTCTTCTTCTAATCATAACATCTACTAATTCCATCGTCTTACCAGTTAAGGTTCCTATGTTCCAATTACTAGTATTTTTTTATAAAAAAAAAAAAAAAAAAAATCAACTCAATAACTATTCATTTTCCAGTAACCTTGCCTAAATTTAAGGATAATTACAGTTTATTCTCTTAAACTATCAGTTAATATCACTTTACTCTCTCTCTCTCTCTCTCTCTCTCTCTCTCTTCTCAAAAAAAAAAAAAAAAAAAAACTATGCTTTGTCATATTTAAACTACCAATTTATATCAATATGAACCTTACAGTAAAAGTTGTATATAAATTGATTAAAAAATAACATATGATTTGAACCTAACATCTCAAATATTGTGAAATGCCTAAAATCCATCCACCCCCCCCCCCCATTCTTTTGCCATAGTATAGATAGTCATAACTGCTAAAGACGGATCAAAAAAAGAATGGGAAAAGAAGTGAAAAGATGAGAAAATAATAATGACATTTTAAATATTTCTTCATTGGGATTAAATAAGGAATTATTGTTAGATAATGTCTCAATGGGACCACATAATTAAATGTGGTGTTATCATTTATAAGAAGCCTACAATTTAAGTGATTCAATTTAGTTAATAAGCTTAAGAGTATATGTGTTATGGACCTAATGTGTAGATACTAGTTGTATAATTTCTATTTCTATGAGGGGCATAAATAGAAATTAAAACATATTGGTTAAAGTTGGTTTTCATTCCTTGTTGAACTTCCACAACCTTTCAATTTTGAAAACCAATTACAACCTTTAAAAGGTTATGGTCCCTATTCCTTCCCAAGTGGAAAAAAAAAGAACACTGCCATTTTTCTAAATCCTTTCAAGGAGAAACATAAGGCACCAAAGGGGAAAGGATTAGAAGGCAATAACATAATCAATAACAAAGAGTTTATTGATAATCACGCTTCCGTTTAACCGTTCATCAATGGATTCAGGTATGTCATTTTGTCTTGATTTCTTGATAATACACATGGTAAATGATCCGAAGTGTAAGGTTTATGTTCTGAAATTTATGTTTACAATTGGTATCAGAGCCAGTATATCATGTGTCTTATCAGAATTGATATGCTTTATTCATTCTATTTAGTTTCCTGGAATCAGATTCTGAATTTTCTTATGGATGTAAATTCTGTTTTTTCCTGTTTTGTTCTGTGAAAATGGCAATCTGTTTTCTGGAATTGTAAAATGATTTGGTGGGCAGTTTTTTTTTTTTTCTCTCAAATGGATGAACATCATGTATTTATATATATATAGATATATCTTGCGATTTGATCGGTTTAATTTTGAACATCATGAGTAATCCCACTTCCTACTACTACTTTTGACCAATCACAGGTTCCTATACCTGTCATTGCTCGAGAAGTAATTTCGGATCCTCAACAGACAATGTTGTTCAAGATAATATAGTTCAAACCCCCATTCAAGATGAGGTAATTGTCCTGAGGAACAAACTCTACAACCTCAACCTCAAGAATCTGTGCCATTAAGGCGATCCACAAGAGAAAGGAGATTTGCACTTTCAGATGATTATATTGTATATCTCCAGGAACATGAGGTAGAAAATGGAATGTCGAAAGATGATCCAATCAACTTTCGTCAAGCCATGGAAAGTTCCAACTCTCATAAGTGGATAGAAGCCATGAATGAAGAATATAAGTCTATGCAAGACAATAAAGTTCGGGAACTTGTCTCATTACCAGTTGGTGCGAAGCCGTAGGTTGTAAATGGATATTTAAAACCAAAAGGGATTCAAATGGTAATGTGGAGAGGTATAAGGCACGTCTTATAGCCAAAGGCTTTACTCAAAAAGAAGGAATTGACTTTAAAGAAACTTTCTCTCCAGTTTCTTCGAAAGATTCTTTTAGGACAATTATGGCGCTTGTTGCATATTTTGATCTTGAGTTGCATCAGATGGATGTCAAAACAGCTTTTCTTAATGGTGACATTAAAGAAACAATTTATATGGTGCAGCCAGAAAACTTTGTGTCAGGAGACCCAAAGAATATGGTTTGCAAATTGACTAAATCCATCTATGGACTCAAAAAAGCTTCTCGTCAGTGGTACTTCAAATTTCATCAAGTTCTCACTTCGTATGGTTTTGAAACTAATGTTGTTGATGAATGTGTGTATCACAAGTTCAGTGGGAGTAAACACATATTTTTGGTTTTATATGTTGACGACATATTGCTTGCCACAAACGATATAAACTTATTGCATGACACCAAGAGATTTCTATCTAAGAATTTTGAAATGAAAGATCTTGGTGATGCTTCCTTTGTATTAGGAATCGAAATACACCGAGATCGTTTTCGGGGTATTCTGGGATTATCACAAAGGAGCTATATCGAAAAAGTACTCAATAGATTTGGCATGCAAAATTGTAAATCAGGTGAAACCCCGGTTGCTAAGGGAGACAAGTTTAGTCTCAGCCAATGCCCGAAGAACAGTCTTGAAATTCAAGAAATGCAGAAGATTCCTTATGCCTCGGCTGTAGGGAGTCTAATGTATGCTCAAGTATGTACGCGTCCGGATATTGCGTTTATAGTTGGCATGTTAGGCAGATATTTAAGTAATCCTAGCATGGATCATTGGAAAGCAGTCAAGCGTGTTATGCGATATTTACAGAGAACAAAGGAATATATGCTCACATATAGGAGATCGGATAAGTTAGAGGTCATTGGATATTCCGACTCCGATTTTGCTGGATGCCAAGACAGTAGGAAATCTACATCAGGCTATATTTATCTGTTAGCTGGCGGAGCAATTTCTTAGAGGTCTGCAAAGCAGACGCTCATAGCTTCATCCACCATGGCCGCAGAATTTGTAGCATGTTATGAGGCATCAAACCAAGGGATATGCTGTGGAATTTTGTCACTGGGTTGCGTATTTTGGAAGGCACTGAAAGACCACTTAAGTTATATTGTGACAATAAGTCTGCAGTTTTTATTCCAATAACAACAGGAGCTCGACAAAATCAAAGCATATTGATATCAAGTTCCTAGTTGTAAAAGAAAGAGTGCAGAGTGGACAGATTTCCATAGAGCACATTGGGACAAACTCTATGATAGCGGATCCACTTACGAAGGGACTACCACCCAAGATCTTTCATGAGCACACTGCTCAGATGGGTGTTGTTCTATTTGAGAACATTCTGGTTTAGTGTGGAGTTTGTATTTATATTACTGCTTTATGTCAGCCTTGAGTTTTATCTATGTAATTAGATTAATTTCTGCAGAAATGAAATATTCAGTTTATTACGCTCTGTTACGTATTGTGAAGTATTGATCTCAATAAAGTTAAGTAGGACTAGTTGGAAATAGGCATGTATGGATCACATCACATGTAATTTCCATGCTACGCATCCATGATTGATCTATGTCATTTAGCTGTATTAGTATACGTGACCATTGGTGGGTCGAGTTACGATTGATGTAACGAAGACCGCTTTGATCCTATATTAATATAGTTAATGGACAAGATTGTTTGGATACCCTCAAGTTATGATAACAAATTTATGAGCTCACTAAAGTTAAGCACATTTTTCAGGATACATATGTGGTCCAGTGGGAGATTGTTAGATAATGTCTCAATGGGACCACATAATTAAATGTGGTGTTATCATTTATAAGAAGCCTACAATTTAAGTGATTCAATTTAAATAGGCTTAAGGGTATATGTGTTATGGACCTAATGTGTAGATACTAGTTGTATAATTTCTATTTCTATGAGGGGCAGAAATAGAAATTAAAACATATTGTTAAAGTTGGTTTTCATTCCTTTTGAACTTTCACAACCTTTCAGTTTTGAAAACCAATTACAACCTTTAAAAGGTTATGGTCCCTATTCCTTCCCAAGTGGAAAAAAAAAGAACACTGCCATTTTTCTAAATCCTCTCAAGGAGAAACATAAGGCACCAAAGGGAAAGGATTAGAAGGCAATAACATAATCAATAACAAAGAGTTTATTGATAATCACGCTTCCGTTTAACCGTTCATCAATGGATTCAGGTATGTCATTTTATCTTGATTTCTTGATAATACACATGGTAAATGATCCGAAGTGCAAGATTTATGTTCTGAAATTTATGTTTACAATTTTATCAACTATGCTTGTCTATTGAATTTCATCAACAAAAAAAATTTCGTTGATAAAAGGAAAAAAAAATCGAACACCTTTTTTAAGTGGATATTGGAAATGCATTTAAAAGATAATTTCCTTTCCTGGAAAATATATAGTGCACCAAAAAAAAAAAAAAAAAAAAAGTACACAGTGAGAAATGCATCTTAAAGATGGATATGGGGATGTTGCTATGATGCAATGTTTTAAAAACTGGATCGGTGAGCGAACCGAAAAAGAAATCGGGTGGACGGGTTACCGGTTCAACCGTCGGATTGAACCGGAATCGAACTATGACGTAATAAATATATTAAAATTATATTTAAATAAAAATATAAGTAATAAAATTATAAATTAAAAATATTAAATTATCTTAAATATTTGTCCTAATATTTTTTTACTGAAAAATATAATAATATATTTTAAAATATTATTAATTTCAATTTTGGAAGATGAAATCAAATATTTAATATTTCCTCCATATGATTTTAATTCAAATAATTTGATTGAAAGGAGAACAAAAATTTTAGAGGGATATCAAAATTTTAATGTTCCCTCCAATACATTTGATTGAATCCCACATGGATTTTTTGAGTCTTTTTGAAATTTTTTTTTTCTTATAAATAGGTAAAGACTTTCACAATAATTTCATCAAGCTCTTAATGGGATTCCTCACAAGAGGAGACCCTTGAAAAAGAGTTTCAAATTAAAATTTTCTTATATTATTATATATATATATATATATATATATATATATAATAAGAAAGAAAGAAAGAAAATAAAAAGAAAGAAAAAAAAAAATCTGAGTCGAACAACCTGGCGAACCGGCTTCGGGTCGACCGGTTCGCCGGTTCAACCGTCGGTTTTCCCGGTTCTCACTAAATACACCGGTTTTTAGTTTTGGCCGGTTCAAAGGGTGCATCCGGACCGGAACCCCGACTGGTTGACGGTTCAACCGATTGAACCGGCCGGTCCGGTCCGATTTTCAAAACCTTGCTATGATGACTTCGGGGTTGATACCGTACTTTTTTTTTATGATTTAAATGGTTGATATTTTAAGGGCATCAAACATGTTATTTCATGCAAATAATTAAATTAATTACGCATTTATAAGCTCATTATTAGGTCTTAATTATTTTTAAAAGAATATCAAAATTATATTAATCGTTTATTTTTATAAAAAGATAAATGTGCTATTGTTATGGGCTATAAATGTCCAATCAACTTGTTTTTTACATGCATAATTTACTCAACAAATTCTATAATATGAATAATTCAAATTATCAAAAGAAACTGAAGAGAAACTTCCACAAGGACTTACAATAGCCAATTGTACCAATAATCCCAATTCCCTAAAATATGTACTATTTTTAACAATACATTAACCCAACACGAATCGTATATAGAGGTGTTTTGGAAAGATAATTAAAAACTAATTTTTTTTTTAATTTTTTTGGTTTTTTTTTATTATTTTATATGAAAGGTGATGTGATCCAAAATGAGTTAAAAATTGACTTTTAACTTTTTTAACTTGTTATCAAAACAACCCCATAAAGTTAACATATTAAGATTAGGCATTTTTTTTATTTGACTTGTTTATGACAAAATACAATAACATGACATATAAACAAATTAGATTAAGGTCAAACTAGCACAAAAATTGATATGAATGACATATTTAATGAATAGTTAATTACATATTTAATATTATTTTCCATATAAGGGTACCATAACATGTTTAAATTCCTTATTTAATCCCATTGAATAAAAATTTTAAAGAAATGAAATTAAGTTGAAATTCAACATCTTAAATTTTAGGTTATTTGGGAAATGATAGATTAGTATACTTTTTGACTTTTTACGAAAAAAATGTGAAATATGGGTTAAATTTAAAGTGATATGGTAGAAAGGTGATGTGACCCAAATAAGATGATTGTGACAAAAATAGGATAATGTGTTAAAATAGCATGTGCTATTTTAGCACATGCCAAGCAAGCACTTTATATAGTAGAAGAAGAAAAAAAACTAAATTTTGGCTTTTGCAACAAAATAAATCCTAAATTTTTAATTTTGTCAATTTAAATTCTAAAATTTTGATTTGTTTTCAATCTAAACTATTGTCTTATTTATATTAAGTAAAATCGACAGAAAAATAGTATTTTAATAATTAAACTCAATGTTTCTATCGATTTTACTTAACAGAAATAGGCAAATGGTTTAGATTGAACAAAAAATCAAAATTCTACGATTTAAATTGACAAAATAAAAAATTTAAGATTTATTTTGTTATAAGAGTCATATCTTGAGTTTTATTTTATTTTTTTGTAATTTCCACTAAAATTTACTTGCCACCAAAAAAAAAAAAGAAAAGAAAAGAATACACTTAGTTATTTTAAATAAGGAAGAATTTTTTATGATATCACATTAACACGATACAAGTTGAACATGAATAAAAAATACAACCCATCACAATTTAAAAAATAAAAAAAGTTAAGACTTCGTTTGATTCAGTTTTAGAATCTATAAATTTGAGTGTGGGGTTGTGAATTGAGTTTTAATGGTAAATTATGATTCTAAAAATAATTTTAAAAAACAAAATAAAAAATATATATTTTAATTTTTTTAAAAATAGAGTTTTGAAAATAATTTTTTAATTAAGTTTTGAGTTGTGTGTTTGATTATGAATTTTAAAAAGAAATTTGAAAATTTTTATTTAAGACTAAAAATTCTCTAACACAACATGAATACGACATGATTTTTTATTTGTTCCTTTCAAGACAGAAGCGATAAACTACAAAGGCCTCTTTTGAAGAGACTGTAAAAAGTTACATTTTTACTTTTAACTTATTTTGAGTCACAATACTTTTTTATTTATTTTACATTTTTTAAAAAAAATTCAAAAAAAAAAAAATCAAACAACCAACTTTTAACCAACTTCTTAAAACAACTCAAACTTGTGCTTGGGCGTCGTCAACCCTAATAATTATGGGCTATTTTGAGAAGTGGGTTAAAAGTCACTTCTCAACTTTTAACACACTTCTCTCTCTTACAAAAAAATTTTAAAAAATCAAAAAATAATTCTTAACCATCTTCTCAAAATAGCCCTACGTGGAGGGACAGAGAATTTGAAATCTATGGATTACAATTACATTATTGTAGTTTTTTTCAAATCCAAAATGACAATCAATTTTCTTCCCCCTAAAGTTTTTTGATCAACTCATTATTGTCTTCCACTAATTTCGGAAAAGAGATGGACAGAGTGTGTATTTAGGAACAATCTAAGGCCCTGGTTATTTTCAAATTTAAATAATTAAATTCAAATCGGACTTAAAAGGGTAAGGATTAAATTGTTTAATTTAAAATTTTAAAAAATTAAAGTGACAATAGGATCAAATTACAAGGATGGAAAATAAAAAAGTAAATTGTACTAACCTCTCCTGCGATTTAAAAAAAATACGATTAACCTTACACTTGACATAATTATATTGACCTCTCTCAAGTTTTTTTTTTTTATATCAATAATTCATAAGTGACGAAAAGATAATATTTTGGTATCTTTTTTACTAAAATATAAATTTATCTTTATTTATTTCAATGTCTACCACCATATGCATTTGTTTTGATCGTTTTAAACTTATTAAAAGAAAGATCAATGTAATAATGTCAAACTTTTGAAACTAATTATTTTTTTTTTCAAACCTCAGGAGAGGTGAGTGTAATTTACCCAATGCATAATTAATTGAAAATAAAATGATTTGTATGATCCTACAACAACCGAATTTATATCAAAATATGTTTTTATTATTTATCACTAAAATTGATCTTACTTACCACTAAATATAATCAAATACTAAAACTTATTTTACTTATCACATAATGAGGTGCTTTGGCAATCCAGTAAAAAAATCATCTTTTGACTTTTTATCCATTTTGAGTCATATCACCTCTCACATTTTTTACTTATAAAAAGATAAAATAGACTAAAAAAGTCAAAAAATTAATTTTTTACCAACTTTTCAAAACATCACAATATAACTATACTTATCAATTTTTTGTGACTCATGTTAATGACAGGTCATTCCGTTGTCAATAACAAAGAAAAATATTCAAAAAGAGATTGTAATTTCAAAATAACTTTACACATTTCAAAAACATTTTTACAAAATTTTATACAAATTTTTTTTTTTTTTTTTATTAAAAAGTCCTACACATTTTCCAAATTTTTATAGTAAAACACTCACCTACTATATCATAGTTGGACTAGAATTTCCAATTTGTGTGGAAAAAAGATGGAAGAAAAAGTACTTCAAAGTACCAACAAAATTTTTATTGTAACACCCTCACCCACGATATCATAGTTGGACTAGAATTTTCAATTTGTGTGGAAAAAAATGGAAGAAAAAGTACTTCAAAGTACCAACAATCTTTAGACTACTTCAATTCCGACCTGTTTGGGAAGTTAACTATTTTAATTGATTATTTAATTATTTTAGTTTGGTTAAAATAATTATGATTGGAACGTTAGGTTTTTTTTTTAATTGATTTAATAATTGCAAGAAAAAAATAAAATAATTATGAATTGAATATGATATTTTAACTTATTTTATATTTTAATAGACTATTTTAGCTCAACTATTTTTCCAAACATCCTAGAATTCAAGTTTGTTAGGGGTGTAAATTTGGCCCGGCTCAGCCTAGTCGTGTCCAGCCTGGCCCATGTCGAGCCTCGCAGGCTGCAGCCAAAATTCGGGCAAGGTCGGGCCGACCCACGGGCTAAAAAATTAAGCCCAAACTCAGGCCTAAGGAATATTCGGGCCTTGGGTGGGCTGAGTCGGTGGGCTTGAGCCTGAATAATTTTTTTGTTTTTTTTTTTATCAAAATTTTATTATTTTCTACTAAAAAAAATATTGGGTCTCGGGTCAGATTTTGATTGAGCCTTAA
This sequence comes from Camellia japonica, assembly GCA_030407325.1. Lineage (NCBI taxonomy): Eukaryota > Viridiplantae > Streptophyta > Magnoliopsida > Ericales > Theaceae > Camellia > Camellia japonica. Next base: position 44,841,390 of record JAPPVO010000007.1, read on the forward strand.
ACGAGTCGATAAGTCGGGTCAGACAGGCCCGGCCGAGCCAAACCGGGTCGAACATCAAAATAATAACCCTGATCCTGACCCAAAGTCTCAAGTTGGGCTCGAGACCTCGGCCCAAACAAACTTACACGGACCAAGTTCATCCTAGACCGCGGATAAGCGTCAGGCCGCAGGCATTTTACACTCTTATAGTTTGTTAATCTAATGGAGTACGTGGACCAATGGTACTTGTCAGGAACATTTTCTGTGCTGGAAAAGAATTCAATCATTTGACTTAGCGATTGAGAATTGTAATGTAAACATAGATTTTAATTGAAAAATGATTGAGACCATAATTAATGGTAACTCTAATGATCTGGTAGTAGACCCTATCCACTGTTACAGTATTATTATATATATATATATATATTTTGTTTTAAGTGTGTGCTAACTTACTAGTGATGTTTTTAAAACATCACTTTTTTAATAGTATGCATCATTGTCGATTTTGATTTCCCACCAAGAATTCTACAAATCTTTTAGGTAGAGCAAATTTGTTCACACTCCTAGTCATTTACATGAAATAAATTTGTTCATTCACTCCTTCACACACTTTGTTCAAAGAGTGTGTGAATGTTACACTTAATAACTGTCAAGATAAAATAGATTCCACTTGTAACTTCTAGAATTGTAACTTAACTAGAATCCACTTCATTTGAACAATTAAGCAAGAAAAAGTATAGAGTAATGCTAGGGAGCTCGAAAATGAGCTCCCCCGATTCCCCCTAATTTTTATTTATTTATTTATTTATTTATTTTTTTCAGAAGCAGAGAAGGAGAAGAGAAGAGGAGGAGGAGGAGGAGGAGGAGGACTGGAGGGGGCCATAACCACAGGGGGAGGAGGAGGCGGAGGCGGGGCCGGAGCTGCGATGAACTGACGGGCTGCGACGGGCGACGGGCTGCTGTTGCGACGGACGGGCTGCTGCGGCGACGAGCTGACGATCGGTGATCGAAGCTGCTGTTGCGACGACGGCGGTCGGAGGCGGAGCTGCTGCTCCCCAATCTTCTCTCCCTCTCCCTCTTTCTCTTTTCTCCCTCTCCCTCTCAGACTCGTTGAAGAAGACGAAGAAAAAGAAAAAGAAAAAGAAAAAAAAAAAAAAAGAATGCCCAAAACGACGTCGTTTTGGGCATTCGGGGGATTAGAGGGGGGGGAAATCGAGCGACGAAGCTTTATTCAAAAGTATAACACTATTTAGGAGTGTTTTGGAAAAATGATTAAAAGTTGACTTTCTAATTTTTTTTAAAAAAAAGAGTAAAAGATATAAGAAATGATATAACCCAAAATGAGTTAAAAATTAAGAAGTGACTTTTAACCTACTTCCCAAAAAAAGTCTTAACCATACTCTTTTTGTATAACTTCAGTAAAGTTACAAGTAAAATTTGCTTCATCTTAATAACTACTAAGGAGTGTAACATTCACACATTCAAAAAGTGTGTGAACAAATTTACTCTCATCTTTTTACATATTAAACAAGCAACCACTAATTAATCAAGATCAAACAAATCTTTACTGAAAAACAAACCCCATCTATTGTCCCAAAATTAAGCCCCCCTCTTATGTACCATTTTGTAATTATTTTATTGGAGAAATTTCTATCTAGCAGTACTTTCAAAAAAATATTACAGATACATGAAAAAATTTAAAATTTTCATTACTAATATTGATAAAGTTTACCACTAATTGTAATTTATTTTTAGAACTTCTACTGATTTGTTATTTCCCTTTTTTTTTTTAATATATCAAAATACTTATCATTGTGATTTACATATATGGATTGTTGTATTACTACCTCAACATTTTAAATGAATTATATGTATAACAATTAATATGTTTCCAATAATTTTCTAACTAAAAATCACTCAATGGCGCACGGACAACACGACACGACTATTTAATATTATAATATATTGTGAGACGATTAAGTATAATAACTCAACAATTAAATCAGAAATTCTATTCATATAAAAACTCTCCAAATGGAGATAATCAGAAATTCTATTCATATAAAAACTCTCCAAATGGAGATACAGAAACCACAAAACCATTTCACTAACTCATAGTAGTAGATGACCTGCTCAAGAAGAATCTGTTGTACTTTAGGGTTGGATGCTTTTTGTAGACTAAACAAAGAAATAAAGGACAAATTAATTCAACAAATATTTTTTTTTATAAAAAGAGTATCAATAAAGAGGTACCAACGAGTTGTGGTAATCCTATACATCGAAAACAAATTTATAAGTAATTGAAAAAATTATTTAAATTCGAGTTGTGCTAGTTGTGTGATGCAATTTTCCCTTTTCTTATTCTCTTCTTGTTGGTAGTTAAAAATAAAGATCAAAGATGAAAGCTCAAGCGCCACCTCGCAATGGCAAAAAAGATGGCTTATCGTTTCCTCATGGTGATTTTTTCCCCCACAAGATAGCGGTTAGTATGTTAGTAGTTAGATTCTAATGCAAACCAATATCTATCTATAAACTCGAACCCTATACTCCAAAGTTTTTTTTTTTATCATGGTTATGCATGTAACACCAATTAACATATGAAGTTTTAAATTGCAATGAAATTGTTGTCGTTTTAAATTGATTAATTTCAATTAAGTTCTATAGTGTGTGTGGTACCAAAAAAATTGTTGGAAGTGCTTTTAGGCACGGATTATCCCTAGTGTATTAATATTATATAGTTATATATGTGCATAATATATATAAAATTAAATAGTTACTATTATTTATACTAAATTGCATCCAATTCTCTTATATGAATTTTTAGACTATTGTTGGATCATAGTAGTTAAAAATTCGACAAGTTATAGTAAACATAACATATTTGCAACATTTCCCTCATCTTCCTAAGCCATCTGTCAATACATTTATGTGTGTTTTTCATTTTTCATTTAAGTTTATATAGGATTATTCTTACTATTACTAATTATACATTTTTTAGGATATAATATATTTATGTCAAATTCTCAAACTTTGAAAATTATGTGTTAGCAAATGTCCAAGAAGTGTAAATCATACATTTATTTTTGAGTGATAGATATGGCCAAGAAGTGAGAGACACGTCAAAAAATAGGTGTCGAACACGTGTCCAAAATTATGATTTTTATTTTTAATTATGGACATGGAAAAATTGAATACCAAACACGTGTCCAAGGAGTATCGGTGCCCGACACTTGTTTGACACGGACACATTACCTTCTTAGAAGTATCCATACTTTTAAGTGAAATAACAAAATTAAGTTTAAGACTGGCTGTTTTTATGATATTAGAGTTTTGACCCTTGTGTTCTTCTCCTCTCTTTTTATTCTACTTGAAACTTTTTATCTTCTCTTTTGGATCAATTCTCCATACTTTCTGATTTTGTGATCAATTAGATTGTTGAACGGATTTCGTAATAGCCATTCTACAATAACAACTTGTACTTGCCTGTTAAACATTTTGAACCCTGCCAACAGCTCTTTATGTTGCCATACATTACCATAATTTATTTATTTATTATTATTATTGTGGCAGAAGACCAATTCCACTACAAGTAAACCAACACAAATGAACTTGGAGAGCCTAATAGACTAATCATCGTCCTCTTGCTTCTAATCTTTATTCCTCCTTACTTGGTTCACTCATGCATATGTTACATTGACTCTTCTATTTCCTCCAAAGTGCCTATGTCCACCGGATATGACAAGAGTAAGGGTGTGGGATATATTTTAGACACTTGGACCCTCTAATTTTTACAATGTTTGAAAAAGAAGAAACTCACATTCTCTACTAAAGAAACATCTATAGCCTTTCACATGGATGATGACAAATAGAAATTACATATTCCTAAGAGCAATGCTAGGTATCATGAAAAAACTTTCATGAAAATGATCATGAAATTTTTTTGACCTTTGAATTACACTTAAAATAAAGCACTACACACTAATCAAGATAATCCAAGAGTCATAAATCTTTCATGATCATTTTCATGAAAGTTTTTTCATGATCCCTAACTTTTCTCTATTCGTAAATCCTATTTAATTTCAAGTATATTTATACATAATTTACAACATCTTTTCTAAGAATATTATACAATATGTTTTATTTTAATGTTGATGATGTTGTCCCCATATCCATATCCAAGTTTTAGATACATACCCTAATATCCTAAGATTTAAGTTAATGAAGGTCTGATATTTGGATACACACCTGGCTCTGACACTTGTCCTTGAGTCCATCTAATATAATAGCTCATGCAGCTCATCAATTCTCCATCACTTGCTCCAGTAAGTGCTTCCTAGATTCTCTAGTTATTGTTATAACCATTCGTTTATGCACAGCGCCAAATTAACGTCATAAATTCCTTAAGCTTTCTAATAAAGTAAATTTTCATTGTTCACCATGCACCCAGCTCCTTCCCCGTTTCTACTTAACCCTAACATCATATCCTGCCTCGCCTTTTCTCTTCAACTCCTACAATAACTTTTTTTCTTGGCCAGTCACCAGTCTCTTGCCACCTGAAGGAATGATTAGCCACACCATCCCCTTCAAAATCCCAAAACTTTTGTGCCACTTCCATCCCTCCCTAAACCCCACCACATTCAAGCATAACCAAGTTCAGATACTCCAATAAATTTCTGCTAAATTACAACTAAACAAATATGCTCGTGATCACAAATTTAACAAAGGTCACAGCCTTAAACCTAATTAAGTAATTCAATTTGTAAAGAGAGAACAAATATTCAGAATGAATCCTCAACATATTACAATACAAATGAAAGATTTTACAAGAACTAAATCAGAGACAACCAAGAGTCAATCAAAACATATCTCATCAAGGGCACAGAAATGCTAGTATTTGAGTACCTTGGAAGTGCCGGAGGAAGCAGAACTTGGGTACAAGTTCAATCTTGAAATTTCCCCATTGGCAGAAAAATTAAAGCTTGAGAAGTCCACTTTGGGATGCAAAACCCTAGAATTTCCATGGAAATGGGCACTGGTACTAAATGGGCACTGAGCAGCAGCAGTACCCATCAAGAAAAATTCTTACCCAACTCAACAAAATCGATCAATTGCAACAAAAATCAATTCATATCACTCAAAGATTCAGAGTAACAAAAGAACATGAGAATCTTTAAAAATAAAAATAAAAAATGGAACAACCAGAGGGAAATAATTGAAACCCAGAAGAAGTTGAAACTCAAGTGAAGTTAAAAAAAACAAATTTGGGTTGGTCTTCACAGAGCATCAAAGAGGCGAGAGATGTACAAGACAAGACAAATGGTGCTAGAGTAAGAAGACAAGTAAAAATTGGGCCGGGTTTAATACCCCCAATGGGCTGAAAAATTATTGGTTAGCCAATAACTTCTCTAATGGGCTGACCAATATGCGAATGATCTTTGGGCTTACATAGTTGTCCATGCAGAAATTTTTGAAATTTTATTTGTACCCAAATAAAAACTCAATACGTTTAACTAAAATTTTGAAATTTTAATTTCTATTATATTCTAATATAAATTTATTAATAAAGACAATACAAATTAAATTTTAAAATAAAATATTTATTTTTTTCTCATGGTATACTCAAATCATTCATACGTGTTTTTCATATTCAACTTTCTTCATTTTTTCTTAAGTTTCAATTATTTTCTCTTTATCTTCTTATTCCCTCTAAAACTCCAATTCATCCCACCAAAAATCTTCGAGGACACAATCTTCTTGGACCTATTTCTACTTTAACAACAATACAAAACATTAAAATATATATATATCATATATTACTGCTTTTTTAATGTCTATAGAAATTATATATAATCAATTGACGACATAACGATTTTTACTCAAATCCTTTACCAGAATTGCTTGATTTTCCTAGATAACGGACAGTGATAAACACAAAAATATACGTATATATATATATATATATATAGGGAAAGAGAGAGAGAGAAAAGCGACCCTGTTATTTGATCAAGTCCTCTTGCTTATCAAATCTGTTATTCCCCTATTTATTCTCCCTCTCACACACACAGGATTCTCTAGAGGGAATTTTGACTATCAATTATATTTGGAAATTTTGTTTATTGTTTTGCAAGTATCAAAGAACTTCATAGATCTGATGTGGCTACATGTAATTTATTTTTTTGAATGGTTACGTTGTGTTTGGTCAGGGGATTTAAGAAATGATTTAGAAAGGGAAAAGAAAAATATAGATAAAATATGAATAAAACATATTTATATTTCACATAGTTTCATACACTTTTTTTCTTTTTAAATCTTTTCTTAAATCCTCCAATCAAATACAATAAGTTTTAAATATATATAATGGATGCCCATGATGTTCCGTCGTTGTAAGAAGGAATTGAAATGAAGCCGGCAACAAGAGTTGAAACCACTAGTGAATCAAGATAAACAAGTTAACTCATGTGAATGTGAAAGAGGTTTAGAATTTTTGATTTATTTATTATTTAAGTGTATTTTAAAGGATAATTTTTTTAAAAAAAAAAATTAAGGTGTATTAAGAGTAAATTATAATACTAAATAATTGAATAGAATGTATTAAGAAATTAAGTGTACTTAATTAGTTTTCTTAAGTGCAAATAGAATTCTTTAGAAATTTTAGTTATTATTACATCATGTAAAGACAAAACTTAGAATATTCAAATAATTTATAAGCTATGTAAATGTGTAAATTAGGAGTTATTTGAGGATAATCTAAATAAGTGTATTTATTTAGGTCATATTATCTCTCACTTTTTTTTATTAATTTTTTTCATAAAAAAAATCAAAAGATACACTAAGGCCAAGTTTGGCAACTTAAAAATAATCCATATTTTTATCTTTTTACCATTATATCATCTCTCTACTTTTCTGTACATCTTTTCATAAAAAGACAAAAAGTACACTTATTTAAGTCATCCCAAACAACCCCTAAAATAGGGATACAAGACTTAAATTTAAGATCATCCATTTAATTTACTTAAAAAATATTTTTATCACATGCCTCCGACTAAGTTTGGGAAGACTAAATAAGTGTATTTTTTGACTTTTATTGTATTATGTGTAAAAAAAGTAGAGAGGAGGTGTTGATTGATGTGACCCAAAAAAGATAAAAAGATGAAATAAGTGTACTTATTTAGGATAGCCAAACTTGACCTAATAAACAAATTTCAAACAATCCCTAAGTCCTCACTTGGAAGGCATGCTCCATGTTGATTAAAGTTTTAACGTCTTGTTAGTTGTTTGCATGTAAGTAAAGCAATGTGACTGTATTTAGTGATTGTATTTAAGTATTATATTTAGATATTATTTGGTGTCACCTCTTATATAACATAATAAAAATATTAAATATATAGTAGGTAACTATTAGAATTGTGTAAAATATCGCCTAATCAATTAAAATTATACCGATTCGTATTAATCCGCATCGTTTTATCCACTAATCCTAGTTTAAATTTTAAAATTTATAATATGCTTCCGAAATCGCTCCGCTCTGTTATAGTTAATACATATATATATTTTTTAATTTATAATGAAATATCAAAGTAAAAATGAATGTGAGAGAAATTTAACATGTGAAATTTATTACAAATTAATAATTATATATATGAAAAAAATTATGTAAAATTAGTTTGTGTAATGTATATGAAAAATATTATACAAGTTAGTGTTATATGTTATGTAAAAATTTAATAATTGATTAGAATATTCTTCAATCTGCTAATCCGTTCAAAACCGCTCAAACCGCAATTTGTCAATCTAACAATCCGCTAATCTGTCATTCAATTTATAATTTTACTCTTAAACCACCCAAACCGCATCACACACACCCTAGTAACTACTCTTCTCTTTTCTCTTCGTTTATTATTGATAGTATGTGATTGTGGAAGCTCAAAATTTACTCACTTGAGCCCAATCTAAATAAGACTAAACAATATGTTAGGTCAAGCCCAAGTAAAGAGGTCCATTAGACAACATAACTAGGGGAGGATCACTATCTCTATAAAAAGAAGACCACCTCTTGAAAGAGAGGTATGCCTTAATCCCTACCCACACTGAAAGTTATCTGCTTCTTTTTTCTGTTTCATAACAAGAGTTCTAATTTCATCATTAGAGTATTTTTGGCCAGAAACCACTGATCCGTCGGCATCAACGATGTTCTATGCTACAATTTATTGGGATAAAACTCATCTTTTTATTGAACTATTCAAACAATTTATATGAGAAGATTTTACAGTCTCACAATGATAATACAACTTGAATTGCACATGAAGTAACGGATTAAGATTAATCATTTTTTGACACGAACACCCTATATTACACAACTTGATAATACGAATATTGAATAGGTCAAGTTAGGATCAAACATGCAATAGGAAGTTGGTACTAACACTTCATTTTAATATTATTTCCATATTTAAGTCCCCATGTAATTCTATGTAGGTGATCCAAAAAGTATCTAAAATAGGATTTTATGGCTAATATAATTTTTTTAATTGAAGATAATTATTTTTTATTGTTTACAATTTAGATTTTATGTAATAATCTATCTATCTATCTATATATAATATAAGTAAAAAGGAGTTTTTAATTTTGAGAGCTCTAGGAGTTTCAAAACTCCAATCCAATTATGTTGATTTTTTGTTATTTTTTAAAAAAATAAAAATATCATTGGCTATTAAAAATTGAAATTTAAAGTTTAAAATTTAAATATCATTGGCTATTGAATTCACTTATGATTTAGGAATTTAAATTTCAAAATTTTTTTTGATCGGCAAAAGAAAGAAACTTTATTGATGTAGAAAAGAAGTACAAAGAGCAAAAACACACTACATCAAAAAAGGAGAGGGAAGTGTAAAGGCATTACAATGAGGTAAATCATCCTAACTAGGTTAGCACCAAAAAGCCCATTCTATCATTTGCTAGTACCTCTAGAGTTAGCGAGAAACCAACAAGAAAAAAGGACAACAGCCACCTGTAGACACCTCATTTTTGACCGACCTTAAGATTCAGACGTCATCGATTGAGCGCTTGGTGATAGTGCTTGTCGTGCTCGTTTCGAGGTTTCGGAGTTTTGGCTGAGAGCCTTGCCTCCGGGCTTCTGAACTCTTTGTGTTTTGGCTCGGTTTGTAGACCGAACCTTGTTTCTCTTCCCGGAAGGAGGGAGTGGTCTTGTAGACCATCTCTCTGTGGTCGTAGACTACTTTTCGTGGTCGTAGGCTACTTTTCCCATTTGGAGACTAGTTTTCAGTTTTTGTAGCCTTTGGCCGCGCGCCTTGTCTCGGGACCGCTTAACATTCTTCGTTTGGCGTGGTTTTTGAACCACACCTTGTTGCCTCTGCCTAGAGGAACACTGTGGTTGGGGAGACCACTTTTGTGGTTGCATACCAGTTTTGATGCTCGTTAGCTAGTTTTCGGGGCTTTTGGCCGCGTGTTTCGCCTCCCGATTTCTCGTCTTGCATCCGCTTTGGTTTGTTTTTGGTACAAACTTTGCTTTCCTTGTTTGGAAGGTGGTACAAGGGTGGGAGACCAGTATTTCTCCTTGGAGACCACTTTTCCTTTTTCTAGCTAGTTTTCTTGTCAGATAACTGGCTTTCTTGGTCTTTGAACCATCTTTTCTGGTCGGCCACCACACCACCACCTTGCATTTAGTGTGTTGACCTCTCCCACCTATGGCTGACCAGTTTTTGCTCTAGTTGACCACTTAAAGTGGTCGGCCGACCACTTAAACTAGCAGGCCGACCACTTCAAGTGGTCGGCTGCTTTTTGACACCTTTTTGGAGATATTTTGGGGCAGCTGGCACAACTGGAGGGCACCAGAGCTATCCTCCATACACGTGTATGGAGGGATTCCCTTGGCCCTTAGCTTCTCCAAGAAGTTTTGGCTTTCCTCTTCTATAAGAGGGAGGCTCCTCCTTCCTCCTCCAGGTTCAGAAATTTTCCCCAAGAGAGATAGATATAGCATTGTCTCTATATTGTTTTGTTTCTTCATTTTTGTGCATCAAAAGTGTAGTATTGTCTTAGTTTAACACACAAACACACACTCAAACACCATCCTTTTGCTACTGAGGTGCTTAGGGGCTGATTTTGGTGTTCTTGGGTTGTCTTGAGCTTGAAAAACCTGCTGGAGTTGCAGTTATAAAGAGGGTCTTCAAGGATGAGCTTTTGACCTTTAAATCCCCCTTTCTTTCTTAAGCTTTTAGCCTATCTTGCATGTTGTTTTAAGCTTGACTTATAACTGATAAAAGTTCTGTTTTTGCATGCTTTTGATCTTTGTTTAAGATCACTTTTGTGTTTGGGGTTGTTTACCCCCTCTTAGGCCTTGTTTGGCCTTATTTTTGAGCCTTTTTTGTGAGCTTTGGGACCACCTTGTTTTGGCCTTCTCACCACTAAAATCCAGAAGGATTTCAGTGGTGGGGATGGTGTTTTAAGGTCCTAAGAATGGGAGGGCATCCCCTCTCCTTGCATCTTCAATACATGCCTTAATATGTCTCATGTTTGAGCATCTTTACTAAGTGTATGTTGACCATATATTAGCTTGTATTTGTGGTTATTTTGCTATGGCATACCACTTTTTTTGCTTTCTTTGGTCACTCCATGCATGGTTAATACACTTGTAGTGTAAATCATACAATCTAGCCTTGTATGCGTCATGTTTGAGCATGTCTTTCTAGCTTGTTTTGGAGCCATCTCAGTGGGTTTTTGGTGTTGTTTTAACATGCCTTAGATCTATTTTGGGTTGGTTTGGTTGGCCCTTGCATGCCTAATACACTTGTAGTCTAAATCCCTTAAACTAGCTTTGTATGCTTCATGAAGTAGCATGTCATTTTAGTTTGGTTTAAGTCCATTTCAGCATGTCTTTGGTGATGTTTTACCATGTCATACCTCTGTTTAGATTTGGTTTGGTTAGCCTTTGCATGCTCCATGCACTTGTAGTGCATTTCCATGATTTAGCCTAACATGCATCATGTTGTAACATGTCATTTTAGCATACTTTTGGCTTAGCTTAAAGAAGACTTTGTTCATCTTTTAGCATGTTTAAGGTCTGATTTGTGTTGTATTGGTCATGCATGACTTGCTTTGTATAGCCTTGGTTCAATCTAGCTTGTTAGCTTTGTGTATTGAATCCTCTAGCATGCATTACTTGGCTTATTTCAATGATTTGGCATCACTTGTTATGTGATTTCAGTCCATGTTTCATGGCCATGCATTCACATTTGTTACTCATTCAATGCGTTGGAGGGTTTGCCCCTTTATGCCTTAACATGAACCATTGCGTATGCCTTCATGTTTTAGCTTGCGAGCCATCATTTCAATGTGTTTTTGGGGTTATTATGCCATGATATAACTCTGATTTTTATTGCTTAAGTCATCCCATGCTTGGTTCCAATAGGTGTAGTGTAATCCACCTTATTCACCTTGTATGTATCATGTCTTATGCCCCTCATGCCAGCATGTTTTGGCCTCCTTCCAAGCATGTTATAGACTCATTTTAACATGTTCTAGGACTGTTTTGGGTTGCCTTGGTCACATGCTTCATGTTTTGTATACTTATAGTACAAATGCTCTTGCTTGCTTCAAGCCTTGAGCACCATTGCATGCTTCATTTGTGTTGTGTACATGATTTGGCATCATCTAACATGACATTTCAGAGCTTATAGCATGCTTTTGTTCCTATTTCATTCATGCTTTGAATGCCTCTAAGTATTGTCCATGTTTGCCTAGCTTATGCCTTAGCTCGTATGCTTGCATGCCTAGGCCTTTGAGCCCTCGTCTCAGTATGTTTAGGTCCTTGTTTTGACCTACTTAAGCTCTGTCCATGCTTAGTTCATGCATTTGTGCCATGTATTGCATGCATCCTTTGTGTTGCTCTTGGCTAGCTTTCATGCCTTAGGACCCTAGCATGCTTTACTTATGTTGTTTGAATGATTTGGCATCATTTCTTGCTTCATTTCAGTGCACTTAGTGTTGTTACACTTCCACTTCTGTCACTCATTGAGCACTCTTGAGAGTTGTGCTCTTTGGCCTCTTTGATGGCCAATGCATTGTGCATGCATGCCTTGCTTTATGTGCCTTAATTTTATCACCAATGGCCACTGATTTGGGTATGACTGAGGTCTACCTCTTTTGGTTTAAGTCCATTTAGCATGTTTGTTTACATGTTGTTTGTGTGCTTATCTTGCTTTGCATCGAGTATGCATGTCCCTAGCATTGATAAGTTGCCCTTGTTTCATTGCATTGTGCATGCATGCATTACATTGTATTTAGAATCTTAAGTTGCTTTGCATTGAATATGCATGCCATTGAGCATTGAGCATGCTTATATTACATCGCATTGTGTATGCCATGTTCATCGCATTATGTATGCCTTATACTTTGCATTGTGTACGCTTAGGTAACATCGCATTGTGCATGCTTAGGTAACATCGTATTGTGCATGCCATGTAGTTCATAACATTGAGTATGCCACGTAATTCTTTGCATTGTGTATGCTTAGGTTACATCATTGTGCATGCTAATTGTCATTTGCATTGTGTATGCTAGTTGTTGCATGCATTAGCATTGTGCATGCCATTAGCCTTGTTAGGTTGTTCATATTGCATTGCATGTTTGCATGCTTAAGTCATATCGCATATTTGTATGCTAAGGTTGCATTACATTGCATTGAGCATGCCATGTTATGTGTTGCATTGTGTTTGGAATAGATGTTAGTCCAAACATGGGAAACGAGGGACGTTTCATACTTCAAGTGATGAAATGTGCCTTAATTCCCGATCGCCGACGCTCTTGATCATACATGATAGAGTTTTAGGCTTTATGTGTTTACTTGTGCATTCATTTCCATATTGAATTGTGCATTCATTTCCATATTGAATTGTGCAACTTCGCCTCTCGGCCATTATGCATAGAAATGCACGATTGGTGGCCCGAGGGTTGAAAACCTACACTCCATTGAGTTCATGACATGATAGGGAGGGTGGTTGTGCACACATATCTTGTAAATACATTGCCATGCCCTTTCTTGCTCTCTGTTGCAGAAAACTGGGATTCAGCAGCAACAACTGGCCGGCCAGCCAGAAAAAGTAGCTGGCCGACCACTTTTCTGGTTTTTCAACAACCAAAAGTGGTCGGCAGGTGTTTCTAGAGACCAAAAGTGGCCAGCCACCCTCCCACAGGATTCCTAAGGTGGAGTTTCATCTTTCTGGAGCTTGGTGCAAGTTTCTGAGAACAAATGAAAACAGAGGCAAATCGAGGCATCGCATTGGATTTCCGAATGAGATGACTAGGCTTGCATGCATTCCTCTCCCTCTGAGATTCCTGTTTTATTGCTTTCCTTAGCTGCCATGCTTAGATAGCTTGCTTATGCTTTGGTTTGTACCTTAATAGTTAATGCGTTAGCTATTCTATTCGTTTTGTAATAATTAGTTAACTAGGATTAGTTAATTAATTTGTTGTGTAATAATTAGTTTAATTAGCTTAGATTAACTAGTTAGCTTCTTATTCGGTCCCTCATTCGAGAGGGTGTATTGTTGTAATAAGCGTGCGTGTGCGTGATGCATGTCTTCTAACCCCCATTTCTTTCTCCTTTTTACTTAACCGCTTACGATGGTTAGTTTTAGGGCATATTTTGTTTAGCATACCTTATGCTCGCAGGCGTGCATCCATTCATCTGTCTTGCATGCACCGGGCTCGGCGCATCATACTAACTACATTGTATTTCAATTCCGATTTGAATACATGTACCAAGTTGCATTTCACATGACATTCTAGAATAGTCGAGCCTATTTTAGTTACATTTTCGCATATGTTGCATTAGCCATCTTAACATGAACTAGGATCATGCATGATTTCTAACTAGTTCTTTGTTTTGGCTCGGAGTACACTGTGAGTGTTTACGCTTTAGCATACTGCATGTGTGTTAATGTTGCTATAAAGCATGCTTGCCATGAGGCTAACTGCTTACGTGATTAACTGCTTGAATGTCTGTGGGTTAAGGTTGGATTACTTGAATTGGAACGATTCATTGGAATCCGCATTTTAGCCTACTTACGAGCAGCAAACTTCAAACCATTTCCAAACAAACGGATATGCGATGCGTCATTCCAAATTAGGCGATCTAGTCTATACTTGTGTGTTGTGCGCATCACATAGTAAGATTGGCTAATTAATCGGAATAAGAGCACATGTATTTTCAAAAACAAGATATCATGCTTAGTACAGGCCGATCTTTGATCGGGCGAGCGGGGGTGCTCATAGATGACCTTCCCCAATCGTACCCAAGTTCTCGAGCCGAGGTAACTTTGGTGATGACGGACACATGGCCTTAGGCACGAGTCAGGGTTTCCTAAATTTCCCCAAAATAAAATATTTAGGTGGCGACTCTGTATCTGGCAAAGCAGTCCATGTTTGACACTTCTTTATAAAAATCAGTTTTCCAAAACGATTTGCCGGATTTGGACTCTTTGATGATTTATCGGTCTTACATCGCACATTGTGAGATTAGATTCAGAACCGTGACATTTGAGTCCGAACTGTAGTAGCTCAGAACAAAATGAGATTTCGTGCCCTCGCAGGCGCGGATATCGGAGAGTTCCCGGGAGCGCGTCTACACCACCAAAACAGACAGAGCAAACAAGAGCCACAAAACAAACAAGCAGCCTGAACCTATCTGAGCAGGGACCATCACACCAACATCATAACATACCATACCAGGGACCATAGCCAACTCACCAGCTCACCATAGCTAACTTCAAAGCCATTCCAGATCCAATATAATGCAACACATCAAAAACCAGCTTCCTCAATTCCTCACTGAACCTTTCATGACAATTACATTTCAATCCAGAACCAGCCACATTCAGAACCCCAGTGCAGTTCAAATGCCACAACAACACAGCAGCTCTATACTTATCAAAAGACAACATAACAAAACAGCTACCTGCAGCACAACAGCATGCCAACCAGCCAGAGCAGTCTCCTACCAGCAGGACATTAATCAACAACCAATGCCAAACAGCAAGACATTAATCAGCAACCAATGCTACTGCACTGCACCAGTGCCAGCAACCATTAGCACCAAAACCTACCAGCAGCAGATCTAGATGTGTTGACTCACCCATTTGATATTTGAAGCAATCTCAAGAACCCCAGCGCAGTTCAAATGCCACAACAGCCCAACAGCAGAATCCATCAAATTGCAGCTCCACTCTAAACAAAAGACAACATAACAGAACAGCTACCAGCAGCAGAGGACAACAACAGAATCCATCAAATTGCAGCTCTATACTTGATAAGCTTACATATCTCCAAGAGTTTAAGATAAGCACTGTTATACACAGTAGAGCAGAACATCAGCAGAGCATATCTCCTAGTTGGTAAGAAACCAACAGAGAAGAAGGACAACAGACAAACCAGATATCAAGAAAACAGAGGAAAATCAGAGAAAGATGATGATCAGCAGTCCTCAACAAAGGAAAAACAGACCTCAGAACTTTGAAGCAGACCAATCCCACTGGGGGGAAACAAACCAACAGACACCCTTGCTGAGTAAAGAATCAGAAAAACAGATAATGGCCCATCAAAATCACACCCATTAATAGAT
The DNA here is from genome assembly GCA_030407325.1 of Camellia japonica. Classification (NCBI taxonomy): domain Eukaryota; kingdom Viridiplantae; phylum Streptophyta; class Magnoliopsida; order Ericales; family Theaceae; genus Camellia; species Camellia japonica. Next base: position 44,857,003 of record JAPPVO010000007.1, read on the forward strand.
ACACCCATCAGAGAAACTGAGTACAACAAAATCACACCCATCAACAGTCAACAGATACACTTCCTAATGCCCGAGATGTATAGAGGAAATCATTTATGGAGAATGAAAGATCCTTGGAAGAGGCCTTTAGCCAAATAGCTAACCTTATGATTATAAGCTCTTGCAACTCGTGCATGTCTTGTTGTGAATCTTGAAATAGATGTTCATTTCTGAGCTTCCATAATGACCAAAGGGTGACTAATGGTAATGCTCGCCAAATTCTCTGTTCATTTTTCCTACAGAGATGACCTGCCCACCATTGCAACACTCCCTGTACAGAGCCTAGAGTCACCCACAGAGTCCCCCACCACTGTAGCAACCCAGTCCATACTCTCCACACTAGAGGGCAGTGAAGAAGCACATGATCCATAGTTTCTTGCTGTGATTTGCAAAAAATACATAGAGTAGATGCAGCCCTATCCAACACATCAATCCGTTGCAAGAACACCGAAGTTTTGACCTTTTGTTCCCAAGCGAGTCAACCGAAGAACTGCACTTTGGGAGGTAGATATTTTAGCCAGACCAAACTGTAGAAGTTGACATTACCACCATAAGCGAGATTAGTCTGATTATAGAGAACAGATACAAGAGATTGCTCGGGCTTTACTGCTAACCATGAAGCACTATCTTGGACCAACAGATTGAGTGCCGGTGTTGGTGCAATGATGCCTATTAATCTAAGAAGCTTCTCTTTCTCCCAATCGAATAGAGACCTTCTAAAGGAAAACAACCAATTATTAGAGGAGGCATCCACAAACTCTTTGAGTAAGCCTTCCTTGTCATTCGATAGTTGGAATAGCCTTGGAAATTCTTCTTTAAGACATAAGGCTCCACACCATTGATCAGTCCAGAACCTAATGCTAAAACCATTCCCTACTTTGAGCTGTAGATTACTAACAAAGAATTCCATAAGAGACTGCTGATGTTTAACAGCAGCTATGATACCACCCCAGATTCTAGATAAGGTGGTGTTAGAGGTAAGATTAGGTAGCCAGGCCCCACCTTGAAAATTGTACTTGCTGCAAATAAGCCTCTTCCATAATGAATCATGTTCAGACGAAAACTGCCACCACCACTTCAGAAGTAAACACACATTCACATCCCTAAGCCTTCGAACACCTAGTCCACCTTGTTTTAAGCTTTTTGTGACCTCTGTCCATTCCACGAGATGGATTTTCCTCCTTAAATCTGAACCACCCCATAGGAAAGTAGCCTGTATTTTATCTAACTCCTTAGCTATTCCTTCAGGCAACCTGAATAGAGACAAGAAAAACACGGGTAGACTTGATAGCACTGCTTTCACCAAGATCAACCTTCCTGCAAATGAGAGAAGCCTCCTTTTCCAGCCAGCGAGCCGCAATTTGAACTTATCTGTAACTGGTTTCCAAAAGCTTTTCCTCCTTGGATTAGCACCCAATGGCAGACCTAGATACTTTAGAGGTAATTTTTGGGTCTTACAATTTAACAGAGAAACATACTCAACCAGAATAGAATTAGGAACACCAACCCCACAAACCACACTTTTGTGGTAATTGATTTTGAGACCAGATGCTACTTCAAAAGACCTGAGAATCCTTTTTAAGCTCACAACTTCTGGTAGCTCGGCTTCACAGAATAGAAGAGAGTCATCTGCGAATTGGAGATGGGATAGTTGCACTTGGTTGTTGCCTATAAGTATCCTTTTTAGCAAATTCAAGTCCCTAGCTCTCAGAAGAAGAATGTTTAGTGCTTCTACAACCAAATTAAAAAGGAATGGGGATAAGGGATCACCTTGCCTGAGGCCTTTCTGGGGGCTAAACTCCTTGGTTAGTGAGCCATTCACAAGTACTGAGATCCTTGCAGTAGAGACACACTCCTTAATCCAAGAAATCCATTTGGAACCAAATCCAAAGTTTTCTAGCATAGAAAGAGGAAATTCCAATTGATAGAATCAAATGCCTTTTCAAAATCTATTTTTAGCAGTAGCCCTGACTTTTTAGATTTAACCCAACCATCCACAACTTCGTTAGCAATCAACACACCATCAAGAATATTCCTACCACCAGAAAGGCTGACTGTGTGTCACCAATGATCATGGGCATGACCTTTTTGAGCCTGGATACAAGAACTTTAGAAAGAATTTTGTACATAGAACCAACTAAGCTTATAGGTCTAAACTCACTTAAAGTGATAGCTTTGTCGAGCTTTGGAATCAAAGTAATGAAGGTACTATTCAAACCAGAGTCTAATCTGCCATTGACATGAAATTCTTTCATAAAGTTAATCACCTCCACCTTAAGCACCTTCCAGAATTTTTGAAAAAACATCAGATTGAAGCCATCTGGACCAGGGGCTTTATTACCATTACAATCTATAACAGATGACCAGATTTCGTCTTCAGTGAATTCTGCCTCAAGTATATGGAAAGAATCACTAAGCCTTACACTCTTAAAATTTCCAGCAAGCCTTGGTCTGTTGCTCCAAACTTCAGTGAAATGATTTGAAAAGTGAGTCCACACTGCATGTTTAACTTGACTTGGCTCCTCCAAAACCACATCCCCCACTTTGATGGAGTTGAGAGTGTTCCTAGTGTGTCTGTTGCTGGCCATAACATGGAAGAATCTAGTGTTCTTGTCGCCCTTCAGATTCCAATCTAACCTTGATTTTTGAAGCCATTCCCATTCTAGCTTCTTACTCAACAGCCACATGTCATTTCTTTTTTCTCTCTGCAGCTTCAATTCAACCTCCTCCAATGGTCTAGATTCAGCTATCAAGTCAATATTATGAAGTTCAGTTTCAATAGCTTGTAGTTGAATGCAACATTACCATAAACCTCTCTACTCCATGTTTTTAATATCAACTTGAGAGTATGCAATTTCCTCTGCAGAATAAAACCAGATGACCCAGAAAAATGAGATTCCTGCCATGTTTGTTCCACTAGAAGAGCAAGATGCGAGTGCAGCAGCCAAGCATTTAAGAACTTGAAAGGCTTGGGTCCCCAATCTCTAGCATCCTCTATTAGCACAATAAGACAATGATCAGATACAATTCTAGGAAGGCCCCAAAGTTTGAACTTATATCTCTCTAGCCATTCAGGGCTTAAAAGGAGCCTATCAATACGACTCCATTTATTCCCATCAAAGGCATTGCACTAGGGGTGTGTTTATTTGGACGGACTAGATAAGGGGGGATTGTAAACTATCGGACTATTAGTCCCAGGATACATTGTCCCTGGACTATTTGGTTGGACTGGATTTGTATCCTATGTTTGTTTAGTCATGGGATTATATGTTTGGATTGGACTATTTTTAGTGAATGCAATATTTGGTTAGACGGACTGGATAAGGATAAATATTCAAAAGATTATTTTACCCTTGTAATTTATAATTTTTATTTAATATATAATTTTAAATTTGTAATCTATAATTTATAATTTAACAACACTAAAAAAATTTAATTTATAAGGCCATAATTTTTAATTTATTATTTTCAATTAAATTAAATTTATAATTTATATTTTTATTTAATATATAATTTTAAATTAACGAAAATAAAAAAATAATTTTATTTAATATATAAATTAAATTTTCAACAACACTAAAAAAATTTAATTTATAAGACCATAATTTATTATTTATTATTTTTAAATAAATTTAATTTATAATTTAATTTTTATTTAATATATAATTTTAAATTAACAACACTAAAAAAATAATTTTATTTAATATGTAAATTTAATTTTTAACAACACTAAAAAAATTTAATTTATAAGGCCATAATTTTCAATTTATTATTTTTAATTAAATTAAATTTATAATTTATAATTTAAATTTTTTATTTAATATATAATTGTAAATTAACAACACTAAAAAAATAATTTATAAATGTTCAAATGACTATTTTACTATTTTCTAATTGTTTACTAAGTAATAGCATGGAGGGTAAAATGGACATTTCACAAAATAATCCCATGGGATACCAATCCCATGGTTTCTATCCCACCCCCCCTCATGGGATAGGACAGTCCCATATTTGTGGGACTAATAGTCCGGGGGGACTATTAGTTCGGAGCAAAATTTTCAAACAAACAATGGACTATTAGTCCGATGGGACTAATAGTCCAATCCCACACCCTAATCCTTCAAAACAAACACCCCCTAGGTGTATTTTCTGCCTAACATTTGCAAGTCCACCACCTCACATGAATCTATGAATTCATTGAAATCTTGCATGCCCTATCCCTTATTGATATACCAACTCTTTCCCCTAAGTTTCTGATCTCGTTAAAATCACCACCAAGGCACCACGGCTTGGGAAATGAATCCTTCAGATTTAATAGAATCTGCCAGAGTTTCCTTCTCCTAATGACATCATTAGGAGCATAAATATTGACAATTACACAATCGAATGAGTTGTAGAGCTTACCTGATAGTAGAATAAAGTTTCTATAGCTGCAACACTCTGAGAGTTGGAAAACCTCAGGGTTCCAGAGGCAGAGTAAACCACCTGTCATTCCTTCAGCATCCACAGCCACAGATTCCATCCTATCCTTAGGCCAAAGACTTTTCATCTCAAAGCTGGTAATGCCTGACTTTTTTGTCTCTTGAAACAAAGCTATGTCAATTTTCCTTTGTAGCAAAAGATTCTTGATCTTTCTCCTCTTAACAGGTCTTCTTACCCCTCTAATGTTCCAACTTAGTGTCTTCATAGAAACATTGTATGACACTGATCTCACCCATTTGGAACTAATCATTCCACAATACCCTTCCCTTTCCCCAACCTCTCCTTATCCTTTTCCTCCATGTGCACTAATTTCCTGATAACCTCAGATTCTTGCCCCATAAATTCAAGCCCTAAACTTTTCCCCATCTGCACTGTTGCTTGGGCCTCTTGAAGAAAATCAATTCCAGAAAGGGGTTGTTTATTAACTGGAGGTGTGGATCATGACCGAAAGCCTTTAATGTTTCCTTTGTTTGTGGAAGATCCCTTCTGACCAAGCCTTCTAGCAAAACCAGTGAATCTACCAGCTAACAGAGGTTGTTTAACCCCTACTCGTCTGCCTTCTTTCCTCTTGCTTCTCTTCAAACGATTAAGAATAGAGTCTGAAATAGATGGGCTGATAGCGTCACTACCCACATCTGATGACCCACCCCCTGGCCTTGCAGATGGAAAATGGAATGCACTACAAGAGGGCCCAATAGGCGGCAAATCCGAATGGGCCAGGTTAGAAGGCTGAAGCCCAGTTGGTAAATGATTAAGAGCTACCTCAAGACAAATACCATATTTATTTTTCAGGGAAGGACTAAGGCTTTTGATAAAACCTGGGGTGAGGATTTGACCTGTGAAAACCCACATTTTATTATTCTTAAAAGAAAATAAATAAATAAATTAATTAATTAATTTTATCCAGAGTCTATCTGAAATATGTATTAGTGTAAAAGTTAGTTTTAAATTAACCCAATTCAATCACTAACAAGGATATTAAATAAATAAATAAATAAATAATAATAATTTTGTGGATGTTCAATATTTGTTATTTATAAATTATTTTATTAAGGATTTATTTTAGAATTAGAAATTAAACGTCCAAATAGCCTAAGGAGGTGAAATTGATAAGTTAAATCAGTTTAATTTCAAGTATTGGACCCTATGAAAGTGTAATTAAATATTCGATTCAGTTTAATAAAACTAAGGTTTGATCAATTGGGTCCAAATTGGAGTTAATTGAGTTGTGAGGATTGAGAATTTAGATTATTATGAACTAAATTTATTTATGAGATGCTCAATAGAATATGTAATTTATAGATGGAGATTTTGAGTTTGATATGAAATTGAAGGCCTTAAAGGTTTGAGAAACCAAAATTTATGAGCTCAATAAGTTTAATTTGATATTTGGAGCCTTTTGGGAGTTTGATTTGAAATATGATTCAGAATGATAAATTAAACAAAATTAATTGGGCCTTAATAGAAGTCAAATTAGACCAATTAAGTTATGTGGGATTTGTGATTAGGTTTGATTAATTTAATTATGTGTTAATCAGGATTTATTAAAATTAAGTGTTGCTCAATTAAATTAAGCAAAAATATAAATTGAATTATGTAAGAGTCTAGAAGTGAGAGTGTTTATGGGTGTGGGTGTATTGAGAAATCTGCTATTGGTGTGTGTGCATGTGAGTGATGTGCTGGAGCCTCAATGAAATGTGTTAGTGTTCATGTGCACACGTGGTGTGTAATGGAAGAATGAGGTGTGTATTATGCATTGTGCTGAGAGCATTTCCAAAAAAATAATGGGTTTAAGAGTTGAGACATTGTAGAGAGAGAGATTTCAAAGCTTAGAATTCATGTGCTGGAAATGGTAAAGAAAGGCTAAGGAAAAAGCTTGGGAAAGTGAAGAATTGAAGAGGAGTTAAAGATTTTGTCAAGGATTCATTAATTGAAGATTTTAGGGAAGAAAACCCTCTCAATCCTCTCATTTTTTTTATATTTGAAATTTTCGGAGTATATACATATGATAAATTGTCTAAACTTGTAGATAGGATTTTATTTATAATTGTATAAAATTTTATGATGGTATATTAAATATTGATAATCTGAAAATCATGATAATTTGGACTTGCATGTGTAGTTTATGCAATTAAAAAGATTATTGAAGATGTTATTTGGCCCTTTAAATCTGCCAGAAAGTTGTACAAATTTTTAGATAATTTTATACTCAAAATTTGAAGATTATTTATTCTACAAAGTTGTTTATAATGATGTCTAGTTCATCCACAAATTTTTTTCAACAATTATTGAGTTTTTTACGAATTTATACAGATTTTTAACCAAATCTGGAGCTATAGACAGATTTTATTATGTGTTTGAAAAATCATTAAAAATTTTATATTAAACCAAATCTGATAATTTCTAAGCAAAAAATGAAATTTGAGAAGTCTAGTTTCATAATAAATTTTTAGATCATGGAATTGATTTATAAATTTAAGTATGGAATTAATTTAAGAAAATATGATAAATCTGTGTCATAAACACTCTTGGAATTTTTAAGAATTATTTATAATTTATTTTTGGAAAATTCTTTCTGAAAAATGACCATAACATATTTATTGAGTATTCTGTAGATTTATATGAATTTTAGAGTTGTATAAGTAATTTATTTATAATTGTATTCGTAAGATATACATTCTGAAAATTTTGACAGATTAAGGAGGAATCAAAAGCTATCTCTTCAATTGTTTATTTATATCTTATTTTTGGGAAATTTTTTTTTCTGAAAAATGACCTAAACATATTTATTGAATATTCTGTACATTTTCACGAATTTTAGAACTGTATAAATAATTTATTTATAATTTTTATTACCTAAGGTATAACTTGAAAATTTCTGGACAGATGTAAGATCATCACTTCAATTATTTATTTAGATAAAAATCAGTTATTGTGTTGGCCTAATTCATCAAATATTATAAATTAGTAATCCATGTATGGGTGTATTGTGGTTTATTTAATATTGTGCTAGTTTAATCTTATAGATTAAAAGTCCATGCATGTGTGTAATTATGATTTATTTCTTTTTTTTGGTATCTAAATTATTATTTCATACCATGGTTTAAATAAATTGTTTATTTAAAATTTGTACAATTGTTTATTATTGTGTGATACGTGTAATATTTTATATTCGGATTTTAATGAGTTGGTATAACATTATTAGTAATTAAATTTTGAATTATTGTGAATATCTCAACGAGTAAAGAGACACGAAATTTAACCAATGATACATTAAAATGTAAAAGTGAAGGGATGAGCCCGGTCTGGAATCTTGCGCAAGTGAGTTGCGAACCTAACATGGCACGGGAAGGTATTTGGCTCTTATCGGTGTAGGCAATATAAGGTTGGTGGTGCGGGTGTCACAACATAGACCGTTCCCTTGGGACAGACCGTGATGTCACGACTCGGGTATGTAACCCTGGTGCGTGGGCATCATTAGTAGTTACTGTAAGTAACATTTGAATATTTGACCAAGGGGGATTCAGAATTGCCCGTGGCCATTGCTTAGCGGTTGAGTGGAAATAGTGCTCCGCGGGGAGTTACTTAAATTTATCTGATAAACTAAATTTGTGAAAATTTTAAAAAATAAAATAAAATAAAATAAAATAAAATGAAATAAAGAAAGGTGGACATATTCCTCATGATGAAATACTGCTTCCGTTTGTTATAGTTTTATTTTTATTTTTATCTATTGTTATTAATTCAACTGATAACATTCCTTTATGTTTATTAAATGTTACTTGTTATTCTATTACTACACATTATTCATAATTTGTGGTATTATTATCGGGGTGGGTATTTTCAGGTGGTAGTATCTTATTGAGCTCGTCGCTTATTGGCATCCTCGTTGCCCTAGCATTTCATGCCAGGTACCGAAAAAATCGAAGGATTCAGCCCTGATTAGCTTGAAGCGTGCCAAAGTTCCATGAACCATTTTTCTGAGTTTTCTAGTTTTTCTCTAGTTTTTTTTTTATTTGTGTACTAAGACAAATTTTTAAGTTTGACTGGAGTTGTAATTTAAGAACTTTTAGTTTTGGTGTTGTTAATTAATTTATGATGGTAAATTTGGAGACAACATTGATAAGGATTCTTAATTACGAAAATTGATTTTAAGTTTTAAACCTCATTATGATGTCCCCAAATTTTGGGGCGTCACATGACCTTCTACTATAGGGGCTAATGCACCTTTTTGAGTTTCATGATTGCACCCTACACTCTGCTGCCGGCTACCCACTGACTGAGCTTCAGCCCCCGTTTGAGCTTCATAAGTGTACCTATGACTCTGGTGCAGGTTGTCCACTGGCAAAGATGACTCAACCACACATGCACCCTCTTCATTTGAATTTTCCGCACAATTTTTGGTCTCTTCCACTGCTGAGGCATGACTCCAACTGCCACCATTCCCTACAGCCACATCAGATAACTTTGCCAACTCAGCTGCCCTGTCATCACCTTCTAACACCAAGTTGATTTTGGAGCAAACTTCTTGGGTTGCCACCTTGGATGACGTTCCTTTACAACTGATACTAACATCTGCTGAAGTCTGCTCTTCAAGGACTCGGATGGGGTAAAATTTGCCTTTACACTCCAGATTCAGGCTTGCATTAATCGGATCCATGACACTGGTAATTATTTTGAGCCTTCCACAGCGGAAGGATTTAGGAGCGCAGACTTCATCATCTAAAAGAACCAACTCTCTCCACAATCCTCCTATCTTTCGGAAGGTACCTGAGTTCCATAGATTAGGTGGTATCCCATAACAACTGATCCAAACATAACTCTCCTGATGAAGAAGCATACCTGGACTCCATTCAGTGATATACTCACTCCAGTCACGAAACCAATCCTTGAACTGAGACCTATGACTTAGCATATCTTCCTTGGAATTAAATGAGATGATAACATCTTGCCTACCTCCTACTCTTACCATCACATTCTGCGCTCCTCTTTTGATGAGTTCGTTCTTCACATTCAGAACAGAGTACTTTTTTTTGAGTCGCATTATCAGACTCTCGTACAGCCACCCGTTCCCAACCTCATCCAATTTGATAGTTACTGGAGGTGTAGATCTGGGTTCAGCTCCCTTTATGACATCTGCAAATGACCGCCCATCGGTGCGTTGATGCCAAAACTGCTTTGTCCCCATAGCGGCATTGAGAGGGTAATTTATATGTAAATTAGGCCGAGCTGGGTAATGGGCCATTCTATAGGCCACAGTAGAAAGGGCCTTGTAATTAGTCTGATGCAGAGGAGCTCTGCAGTTAGCTCGGTCTGAAAGAGCTTGGTGGATAGCTCGGTCGCCATGGTCGGCGCGGTAACAGTTAGTTCGGTCAAACCATATAGAGCTAGTATGTTGAGCTTTTCTTAGAACCATGCTATGGGTTAGTTCGGTCCTAGCTCGGTGTGGTTAAGCATGATCTCAACAGCCTGGTTGGAACATGTCAAACCGAGGTACACACAGCGAAGGGAAGAACCGAGCTAGGTGGAGCTCGGTCTAGTCTGCAGCTTTAGCATGGTCGTGTTATCTCGGTCGTATTGACATCCAACCGAGGTAAAACCATCTCACTTGGTTTAAGCAGTGAGGGGGGTGTTGAAGGATAAGCATTATCTTTCAGGAATGTGATTCCTAGGAGGACTCTACATGGAGGGGTAAGAGTCCTACTAGGATTGTGCCACACGGAACCTATAAAAGCTCACAACATCACTTATGGAGAGGTAACACAACTTTGATTCCCGAATACACAGAGCTTTTTGTCTATTTGTCTATTTCGCTGACTTAGGCATCGGAGAGGTATCCGGCACACGCCCGCCGGTGTAACAAGCCCCCGGGGGACCTCGCTACAGCTCGGACTCGAATGTTGTCACGGTTCTTAATCTGAACCAAAGAGTCCAAATCCGGAAAATCGTTTTGAGAAAACAGATTTTTTTGAAAGAAGTGCCAAACATGGACTGCTTTGCCAGATACAGAGTCGCCACCTAAATATTTTATTTTTGGGAAATTTAGGAAACCCTGACTCGTTTGCCTAAGGCCACGTGTCCGTCATCACCAAAGTTGCCTCGGCTCGGGAACTTGGGTACGATTGGGGAAGGTCACTTCGTGAGCACCCCCGCTCGCCCGATCAAAGATCGGCCTCTACTAACCATGATATCTAGTTTTGAAAACTTTGTGTGCTCTTATTCCGGTTATTAGCCTAGATTTATTATGTGATGCGCACAGCATACAAGTATAGACCGGGTCGCCTGAATTGGAACAAAACATTTCATGTTTGTTTTTGAAAGATGGTTTGCTACCCGCAGGTAGGCTTAAAATGCAGATTTTGCCACCCTCAGGTGGGCTTAGAAAACATGATTTTGCCACTATCTAGTGGGCTTAAAACACACATTTGATGAATTGTTCCAATTCAAATAACCCAACCTTCACACACAGGCATTCAAGGCAGTTATATCACATAAGCACATAGCCTCATGGTAAGCATGCTATTCATGGCAGTCACTCACACGCATGCAAGGATGCTAAAGTATAAAACTCACCGAGTACTCCAAGCCAAAACAGAAACCGATTAGAAATCCATGCATGATTCTAAATATATAGAAATGCCTAATGCAACACATGCAAAAATGCAACTATAGCAGGCTCGGCTATTCTAAACATGGCATATGAGATGCAACAGCTATCAAGTATTCAACTCGGAATTGAAATACGAATGTAGTTAGTGTGATGCGCCGAGCCCGGTGCATGCAAAACAGATGAATGAATGCAAACATGCTATCATACTGTATGCTAATTGAAACATGCCCTAACCTAACCATCGTAAGCGGGTAAATAAAAGGGAAGAAAAACGTGGGGTTGGAAGACATACATCACACGCACGCACACTTATTACAGTTGTGCCCTCGCACAGAGGGTCCGAATAAATATATAGTCCTGAATAAAAGAATATTACAGTCCAAATAATACAGTCCAAAATGTGTACAAATTCCTAATTAATTTACAAATTAACTAAGAAAATAATAAACTGGCATGTAAGCCAGGACTGCCTTGATTCTGATGAATGATGTATGTTTAGGCTGCCTTGCGGGGAAATCCACTAGGATGCCCCAATTAGCCTCTGTTTTGCAATTGTTCTTGGAAAGCGCGCCAAGCCTCGGGAGACTGCTGATTCTTGATTTTGCTGTAACAGAGAGCAGGAAAGGGGCATAGCAATGTATTTTCACAAATGTATGCATGCCTCGATCCTCGTGCCACCAATCACGCATCTCGATGCATGATGGCCGAGGAGTCGAATTGCACAACTTATTATGGAATGAATGCACATGAAAACACAACAAAACCTAACTCCATCATGGATGATCCGGAGTGTCGCTGACTAGGGAATTGAGACACGTTCCGTCACTCGGAGTACGGAATGTACCTCGTTTCCCGTGCTCGGGCTAACTCCTATCCCGAACACAATGCAATATGCATGACATGCATGAATGCAACTAAGATACAACCTAACATGCACAATGTTATGAAAAGGCATATACGGTGCACGATGCAACATGGCATACACAATGTTCTAATATACAACCTAGCATACACAATGCTATGGAATGAAATGACATACGCAATGCATAATGGGCGTACACTAACATGAGTGGACCTCTGCCACACTCACACAAGAAGCCATTAGATGAAAATGAGACACTCGAAACGCGTGCATGCGTGCACGCAAACCAAGGACCGAACCTAAGGCACGAATGCCACTCTACCAAAGCATGGTAAAACATGAAAAATGGTATACTAACGTGCAAATTTCAGAGGCAAAATGAGATGCAAAACAGCCCCGAAACATGACAAAGTGGTACCCGATGCATGGAACGAGTCCCGAAACATGAATTTTGGCGCATGAAATGGCCTAGAGCTATGCAATGCATGCAATATTTGAACATGAAGTGTAAATAAAGAAGCAAGGCAGCCCCAAAAAAAGCATGTTTACAGTTTAAATCAAGGCCAAACAGTGAGCCCAAATGGGGCTAAGCTAGCATACAAAAATGGCCCCGAAAGCAAGATAATGAAGCAACTCACAGATGCTGGCCCCGAACAGAGAAGGGGCCTTCTACAATATTTAAGAGGGACCAAAAAAATGATGTTTTACAGTTTGTAACAAACCCCAAAAACAGATACAAGTATGCTTAAAATGCTATGCAAAATAAAGGCCAAAATGGAGATAAAGAAGCAACTGACATATTCTGGTTCCAAACAGGTAAGGGCCCTTCAACAATGTTGAAGAGGGGCCCAAAATATGACTTTTTACAGTTGAGTACCAGACCTAAAACAGTGCACAAGCATGCTCAAAATACTATGTAAAAGTGAGGCCTAAAAGAAGATTAAACACAAAGTATACAAAGGGTGCCTCAAACAGCAATAGACCCTTAATGAAACATAGATAGGGGGTCAAAAAAAGGCCATTTTCAGTTCGTACCAAGGTCCAAAAATAGAAGCTCAATAGGCCAATAAATCATGCAAAAATGGGGCTGAAATATGGATAACAAAGCAAGTGATATATGGAGGCCCCAAACAGTGGTGAGCCCTTCAACAATGTTGAAGAAGGGCTCAAAATAAGCAATTTCACAGTTTACTACATGCTTCAAAACAGTTTACATATAAGCCAAAAACAACATGCAAGGAAATGGCCTATAAGAGGGATAATGAAGTAAGTACCAAATGGGGGCCTCAAACAGTGAGAGGCTCTTAATTAAAGATGAAATAGAGCTCAAAAAAATGCCACTTTAAGTTATGGCCGGAGCTCAAAAGTACAAGCAAGAAGGGCTAAGAAATAATGCAAGAATGAGCTCAAAAGAGGGAGAAATCAACTCACCCTTGAAGACCAATCCTTTGCTACCTCTTGGACCAAGAAAGGCTGCCTCCTAGCCTCTGAGAAGACCCTCCTAGCTGTTGGAATGGAGGTGGTGGTGTGGTGCTAGGTGGTGGTGTGGAAAAGGGGTAGGACTTGGGTGTTTTTGAGGGTTGAAGAGAGAGATAGAGGGTGTGTGTATGCAATGCTCCAAAACCAATTTTTTTCCAACCCTAAAACCAGACCTGGGGTGCTGGTTATATAGGTCAAAGAGAGGGAGAAAGAGGGGGAAAAGAGGGAGGGAAAATCTCTCCAAGTTTTCCTCCAAAAGTAGCCCCCCCGGATACAGAATCTGGGGGCAAAAAAAGTGTATAATTGGAAGGAACAGGACCCAAGGAACATGGCCAGCCAGTTTGCTAGGGTTTAGGTGGCAGGCCGGCCCTCCCCATGGCCGGCTGGCCAAGGGTCAAAAGGATCAAGTCAAAATAATGGCCGGCCACCACAGATTGGTGGCCTCCCATGTGTTCTCAATACAACCCTGTGGTTGAAAATTGGCAACTGTGAACCAGGAGAGAGAACAACCCACTTTTCAAAGGGGTTCACAAGGGTCAAATGGAATTACTGGCCGGCCATGTGATATTGGTGGCCTCCCAGATGTGTACATCACAAATATGAGGGTTAGGGTTGAGGAAAGTGGCCCTAGGGTGGTCAACATTGGCTCTGAAGTGAGAAAAACGGACGTCGAAGGGCGATAATGGAATATAACTGGTTGCTGGAACAATTACTGGCCTCCCACCCTTCTACGACCTTCCTGGTGATAAAACAGAGGTCCCTGCCAAAAATGAACGAAAACCGATGCAAAATGAAGGTTCGGGGGCCGAAACGCGTAGTCCGAGGCCCCGAAAACCGACTGTTAGGCACCGGGAGTGGTGTTCGACCACGAAGTTGGTCTCTCGGACCACAGTGTCCCTCAAAAGGAAGTAAATAAGATGTATGCCAAGAACCGGGGCAAACGGAGTGGTTAGGCGGTCCCGACCCGAGGCACTCGGCCGTCGGCTCCAAAAAATCAGAAACCGGGCTCCAAACGGGAAAAATGGCCTACGACCACGAAACGTAGCCTACGGCCACTGAGAGATGATCTACGAGACCTCTCCCTCCCTTCGGGAAGAGAAAACAGAGAAAACGGAGCCTGGTTCGCAAACCGAGGCAAAGCACAAAAGAGTCCGGAAGTCCAGAGGCAAGGCTCGCAGCCGGGACTCCGCAACCTCAGAACGAGCACCATATGCAACATCACCGAGCACTCAATCGGTGACGTCTGAGTCTTAAGGTCGGTCAAAAATGGGGTGTCTACAGCCGGCCAGCTCACGTTTGTGTTTTCAGGGAGTAAAGCGACGACGTACGGAGGAGCGCAGACTTGATCAACAGGATTATACGAGGACAATATTTCGTGCTCGTACAATTGGCGCCGTCTGTGGGAATCACAGAAAGAACAAAACCTCTTGATCAAGTTTTCCTCACTAAATTGGAAGTAATGGCGCATAATGAAGATTTGCCGCAGTCTGCCATCGACGGACAAACCCCAGAGAGGGTAGGAGGCGCGAAGGTTTACCTCATGTCCCTCCCATGGTGGACTTAGAGCCCCAGCGACAGAACCCCCGGAGGGATGCAAGGAGGAAGCGGAACAATAGCCCCCGTCGCTCTCGCTCACAAAGTCCTGAGAGGCAGAGGCGAAGAATCGACCCTCATACTCCAGAGGATCGCGTAAAAGAGCAGGATGAACTAATAAGGAAGATGGCGGCGGACATGGAGGCCATGAAGCGCCAGATCAAGGGAAAAGGGGTGGCGACAGGAGAGGGGCGCAAAGGCAACACGCCCCCTCGCCACTCTGAGGATCGTGGCAGGCATACCACACCGTCACAAGCAGAGAGTAGAAGCCTCAGAACAGGCGATACTCAATCCAGGACTTCCAGGACTCGCTACTCTAGGTCTGAGAGAACGAGAACTGAGAGGTCATATACTGAGGGAAGCATCTATCGGCCCTCGTGCACGCACCAGACATCATCCAGGCAGACGGAGTTGTCTAGATCGTCCGACTTACGAATTGTGCTAGAAGAAAGGGCACGATAGAAAGAGGATACCAAGGCACGCGACCTACGCAGAGTCTCAGCCCTTCAGCGGTTGGCTCCTCAGACGCATGGAAGCGTCGAAGTAGGAATGCCAATAGCGCGCCCTGCTTACGAACCGACAGACAAAGCCTTAGCAAGACTGCAGACCTCGTCGTTTGTTCCGGCAATTGAGAACGCGTCCTTACCTTTCGAATTCCTTCAGCCCAAGTTTACCACGTATGAGGGAAAAACAGACCCCTACTCGCACTTAAGCCACTTTCGCCAGGTCATGGCAGTTTACCGACGAAACGAGGCTTTAATGTGCATCCTATTCCCATCAAGCCTTGGCGACCTAGGTTTAACCTGGTTCGAAAGGCTACCAGAAGGAAGCATAGCCTCCTGGGCACAATTGGCAGAGGCGTTCGTGACAAGGTTCAGAACGAACACGATCAGCTACTCTCCATTGACATGGGCGACAAGGAAACATTGAGATCCTACAACAGTCGCTACTGGGACGTTCAACCAAATAGGGGACTGCCCCACCAATCTCGCCATCGCACAATACAAAAGAGGACTTCCAGTCGGAAACAAGTTGAGGGATTCAATTATTATGACGCCACCCCTTACGATGGAAGCCTTGATGAAGAGAGTGCACCAACATATTCGGGTGGAGGAAGATGGCGCCCGTGCTAAAGCAAAATCTGGTGCAACAGCAGCGCCAGATAAGAAGACTACGACAAAAATCAACACGGTAGAACGTCTAAGCAAGAATGGACGAGGCAAGCAAGACAACGAAGAGGACCGAGATAAGAGATGGTTGAAAGTCCGCACTGCCATTACCACGGTATTCAAGAAACCAATCTACCGAATTCTCAGTGAGATACGTGATGAACCTTTCGTCAGATGGCCAGCTAAGCTGGGAGAAGCACAAAAGGACTACGACGAAAGATCCAGGTGCACCTTCCATAAGGAAAAGGGGCACCGCATTGAAAATTGTACGCCATTAAGGCAACTCTTGGAGGAGTTAGTAGCAACTGGGCATCTGGACAAGTACATAGAAGGAGGGCGTAGCCAACCCCCAGAACCACGATCACCCAGACGGAATGCCAATTGACACCCCACCTCAAGGCGTAATAAACGTGATACATGGGGTATTTGAACCTGAGCGGGTATGTGAGCTCAGGGGAACGATCAAGAAGGCCGAGCACTTAAGGGAGGTACTAAGTGCACAACCTACCCTTAAAAAGGGAAGAACAGAAGTCACGAACGTCATATCCTTCTCGGACAAAGACTTGGCAAGGATATATTGCCCTCACAATGATGCACTGGTCGTCACACTCCGCGTCATGGATTATGACATCAAACAGATTTTGATCGACCAAGGAAGCTCGTGCGAGATAATGTATTACGAAACCTTCAAACAACTGAAATTGAAGGACAAAGACTTGGCACCTGCTATATCTTCCCTGATCGGGTTCAACTCAATGCCAGAGTGGCCAGTTGGCAAGATAGTCTTCCCAGTCAGAGCAGGAAGCATGACTAAACAAGTGGAATTCTGGGTGTTGAAAGTGCCATCCACTTACAACATAATCTTGGGAAGGACATGGCTGCATGCCATGAAAGCGGTAGCATTAACCTACCACCAAGTAATGCGATTCCCCAACGAAGCCGGCGTAATTGAAGAGGTCTATGGAGACCAAATTATGTCCAAGCAATGCTTCGTCACAGTAAATGGCAGCCGCGCTGCCAAGGGGTTTGTTCAGATGGTGGAAGAGCCTGAGAGCAATGAATTGTTCGCGGATGTAGGCAAAGCCGCTGAACAGAAGGCAGTGGAAGACTTGGTACAGGTAAGAATAGATGAAAAGAACCCGAATAAGTTCTTTTTGCTTGGCTCATCTGTGTCCAGCACTGAGAGAATAGAGGTCATGGAGTTCCTAACCTCTAACATTGAAGTGTTTGCCTGGACGCCGTATGACATGCCTGGCATTGACCCAAGCTTCATCTGTCACCAATTGAACGTCCACCCAACTGCCAGACCAATTATACAGCGCATTCGCAGATCAGCACTCCACCACGCCGAGATAGTGGCGGAAGAAGTAGGAAACTTGCTAGAAGCAGGAGCTATCAGAGAGGTGCACTACCCCAGATGGATCTCCAATACAGTAGTAGTGCCAAAAAAGAATGGAAAATGACGTGTCTGCGTGGACTACAAACAGTCAACAAGGCATGCCCAAAGAACAGCTTTCCTCTACCACGGATAAACCAATTGGTAGATCTGACGGCAGGACACAACCGACTTAGCTTTCTTGATTCATACAGAGGTCCATCAGATCGCTATGTATGAGCCAGAACAGGAGGTCACATCTTTTACGACGCCAAGAGGACTTTATTGTTACAAGGTCATGCCCTTTGGCCTTAAGAACGCAGGGGTAACATTTCAACGGATGGTCACCAAGATGTTTGAACCATTATTAGGCAGAACAATGGAAGCCTACATCGACGACATGGTGGTCAAGAGCAAGGATAAGAATGACCATCTTAGGGACCTAGGTGAGATGTTTCAGATCCTGAAGAAGCACAAGCTACGCCTTAATGCATCCAAGTGTGCGTTCGGTGTAGGATCTGGCAAATTCCTAGGCTTCCTGGTGACCAACCGAGGTATAGAAGCAGACCCCTCTCAGATCAAAGCAATCCAAGATCTAGAGAGGCCCAACTCAGTAAAAGAAGTACAGCATCTCACCGGTATGGCAGTCACGCTCAACCGGTTCATAAGTCGGTCGTCAGACAGATGTCGACCATTTTTTCAAGCATTAAAAGCCAAGTTTGAGTGGGATGAAGCATGCGACCGCACCCTAGAAAGTTTGAAAGAATACATGTTTTCTCCATCGTTGCTAGTGACCCCAATACTTGGAGAAGAACTATTTTTGTACCTAGCAGTTTCACAACACGCAATTAGTGCAGTATTAGTCCGAGCGGAAGGAATCCAACATCTGCCCATCTTTTATGTCAGTAAGACATTGCTGGGTGCGGAAACAAGGTACTTACCGTTGGAAAAACTGGCCCTAGCCTTGGTGATGGCCTCAATGAAGTTGTCGCATTACTTTCACGCCCACACCATAGTCGTCCTCACAGCTATTCCATTAAAAGTTTTGTTTGAGAGGGCAAACTTTTCTGAGCGAATCCTAAAGTGGGCAGTAGAGTTGGGACAGTTCGACATCAAGTTCCAACCCAGAACCGCGGTAAAAGCCCAAGCCTTGGTAGACTTTGTC
The DNA here is from genome assembly GCA_030407325.1 of Camellia japonica. NCBI lineage: Eukaryota > Viridiplantae > Streptophyta > Magnoliopsida > Ericales > Theaceae > Camellia > Camellia japonica. The sequence continues at coordinate 44,875,777 of JAPPVO010000007.1, forward strand.
GTAGATTTCACCCCAGGAAGTCATCATATCTACCCAGTCGACCTGACTAATACAACCGAACTAGGGTTGGAAGTTGACGCCGGAATAGCGCAACCCCTGGTGCAGGATACCCAGTCAGACCCTAAGGCAGACCAGAATAAAGTAAGGGGAAAAAGCAAACCATGCTACACCAAGCCAACTCACCAACAATAAAGAACTTGGTACAATCAGATAGCGAGGGGCAAACAACAGCATGGACCTCGAAGAAAACACCAGCAACACTCTTGATCCCAAGGCATCATCCGATCCCTCCACTTGCTGGAAACTGTTCGTTGGAGAGATGTGGAAGCTTTTCATGGATGGAGCGTCCAACAGGCACGGTGCAGGACTAGGCATAGTCCTCATCTCACCAGATGGCCTAGTGGTGGAGCAAGCAGTCAACCTTGGCTTTCCAGCATCAAACAACGAAGCGGAATATGAAGCACTTCTGGCAGTCTTAAAATCAGCATCCTACATAAAGGCCACCGAGCTAATGGTTTACAGTGACTCACAGCTGGTGGTAAACCAAATTTCAGGTGACTACGAGGCAAAGGATGACAGGATGGCTAAGTACCAAGAGTTAGTCAGAAAAGAGATCAAAAAATTTGAAGTAATGCGGATAGAGCAGATCGGCAGGGAAGAAAACAGTAGAGTAGACGAACTAGCAGGCTTTGCTTCAATGGCAGATACCTCCATCCCTCATCCATTGCTGATTGACTACCTACTAAGACCAAGCATTGAAGAACTCGAAGTAGAAGAGGTATGTTGTGCCGAACTGGGCCCTTCGTGGATGGACCCCATCATACTGTTCCTAAAAGACGGCGTCTTACCGGAAAAAAGAAAAGGCCAACAAAATAAGAGCAAAGTCCCAGCGCTTTTGGCTCTCCCCATCAATGGCATTGTACAAGAAATCCTTTATAGGACCTTACCTAAAGTGTGTCCACCCCAGCAAAGTGGAAGCATTCTTGTTCGAAATACACGAAGGCGTATGCGGAAGCCATCAAGGAGGAAGATCATTGGCCTACAGAGCAATTTCGCAAGGATATTGGTAGCCATACATGCAAGCAGATTCAGAGAAGTATGTCAAGAAGTGCGAGAAATGTCAGAAGTTCGCACACCAAATACATCAGCCAGCCAGAGAACTCCTACCATTGACAAGCCCATGGCCTTTTGCAATGTGGGGCTTGGACATAGTAGGACCACTTCCAACGGCACCTGGCAACAGAAAGTTCTTCCTTGCAGCAACAGACTACTTCACAAAGTGGGTGGAGGCAGAAGCATTGGCATCAATAAAGGAGAAGGATGTGAAAAGTTCGTCTGGCAGAATATCATCACTAGGTTCGGCATACCAAAATCTCTAATATCGGACAACGACACTCAGTTCGATGGCAGAATCTTTAGAGGCTTTTGTGCAGAATACAAGATAGAATTCTACAACTCTACACCGGCATACCCACAAGCAAATGGCCAAGCAGAAGCATCAAACAAAGTGGTCTTGGATGGATTGAAGAAAAGATTAGAGAAAGCAAAGGGCAAGTGGGCTGAGGAGCTTCCCCACGTTTTATGGGCTTACCGTACCACACCTCGGTGGTCTACAGGCGAAACACCCTTTTCCTTGGCCTATGGCATGGAAGCAGTAATCCCACTGGAAGTTGGCCTCTCCAAAATTAGAAGTGAAAATTTTGATCCAGCCATAAATGGAGAAGCCATAGCATTGGAGCTCGATCTTGCGGAAAAAAGAAGAGAAAGAGCACTGGTTCACATTGCCTCGTACCAGTAAGAGTTGTCCAGAAAGTATAACAAAACAGTACATCCAAGACAATTCAAAATCGGAGATTGGGTACTGCGCAAAGTGATGGGAAACACCTTGGTACCCGGAGATGGCAAGTTAGGGCCTAATTGGGAAGGACCTTACAAGGTGGTTGGATTAGCAGGAAAAGGGGCATATCACGTGGAAGATAAAGACTGCAAAGCCATTCCCAGGCCATAGAACACTGCCAATCTCAAACTATTTTATTTTTAGCTTTTCTTTCAAGTATTTGTAATTTTTTCTTTCTCAATAAAACAAGTAGTTTCTTTTCAGTATAGTTGTTTCCTTCCGTAAAAGATTGTTTTAGTGAGTTTGGCGCACTGAAAGCACAGTTGGCCGGAATAACCAACTTTGCACTTTCTTCAGCTAAGATTAGGATCAGTATTGACGGAGTTGGCTGGAAAAACCAACGCCCCTCCTAAGCCCAGGATAAGGATCCAGGCTGCAGGACGTTTGGTCGGAATAACCAAACACTCTACTCTAGGTTGGCAGCAATAACCAACTTAGAGGTTGGCTGGAAAAACCAACACCCCTCTTAAGCCCAAGATAAGGATCCAGGCTGCAGGATGTTTGGTCGGAATAACCAAACACTCTACTCCAGGTTGGCAGAAATAACCAACTTAGAGGTTGGCTGGAATAACCAACACCCCTCCTAAGCCCAGGATAAGGATCCAGACTGCAGGACGTTTGGTCGGAATAACCAAACACTCTACTCTAGGTTGGCAGAAATAACCAACTTAGAGGTTGGCTGGAATAACCAACACCTCTCCTAAGCCCAGGATAAGGATCCAGGCTGCAGGACGTTTGGTAGGAATAACCAAACACTTCACTCTAGGTTGGCAGAAATAACCAACTTAGAGGTTGGCTGAAAAAACCAACAATTATTGTTCTTCAGCCGAGATAAGGATCTAGGCTGAAGAGGTTGGCTGGAAAAACCAACACTTATTGTTCTTCAACTGAGATAAGGATCTAGGCTGAAGAGGTTGGCTGGAAAAACCAACACTTATTGTTCTTCAGTCGAGATAAGGATCTAGGCTGAAGAGGTTGACAGGTATGGCCAGCTAGATTACAAGGTTAAGACCGGGATAATTATCTCAGCCAGAAAATGTTATACTTCATTCAGATTATATTGGAAAGATAAGGCAAGCATAGATTAAACCGAAACAAAAGTTGGAACAAAGGAAGATTTCATTGGAAATTCAGATTAAGTATAAGAGGTGGGGCTTCAGCCCGATTACAATTTCTTTCCAAAAGCAAAAGAAGAAAATACAAGATTACGCAAAGAGGTCATCAAGATCCGCGTCCAGCTCAACTTGGAGCCCGGTTTCAGCTGGTAGTTCGGTCGTTAGGTCTTCTAGCGGTGGCTCCACTTGAGCTGGCTGAACAACGGGATCATTGATGACCGGGGCATTGTTAGCCTCAGTTTCTTCTGGAGCAGCATCTTCATCATCCTCCTCTTGAAGAAATTGTTGCTGAACGGCAGCAGCGTACTCCATCATTAAGCTCGGTATGAAATATGAAGGAGGGTTGAAGACCTCGGTCTCGGGGCCGTGGCAGAGTTGCGCCATGGCCGCCCTCCATCCACATTTGAAGAATAGGTCATTGGCCGCCTCGCATTGCTTGATGTAAGTGGTCTCCCCCTCCTTGTAACCCCGGTTCTCTGCGTCCTCTGCCTTCTTCTTCAGCTCGGCGATCTCCGCGCTCTTTTTTCCATCAAGCTTGGCTAGCTCGCGCAAGTATTTGTCTTTCATCACGGCCAAAGCCTTTTGTTTATCAGCATTAGCCGAGGTAACTGGCCCAGTGAGTCGAGCCACCTCAGTCTCTAGCTCGGTTATCTTTTGTTGGGACTCTTTTAGCTCGGCCGCCTTTTCATTAGCCTCGGCCATGGCCTGCCTGGTGGTTTTTCGAAGTTCCAACACTCACTTGTGAGCGATGTGATTTTTCTGTATGGCCTGCAAAAGGACGGTAAACCACTTTTCAGTAAAACCGAGCCAAAAGTTGTAAAAATTTTTTGAAAAATAAGCAAAGGAGCAACTTACCAGCACCATCGATTTTGTGGATGAGCAAAGGGCCTTCAGCTCGGTTAGGTGGTCGTGGTGCCTCATGTCGGCTAGAAGGCAAACACTCTTAGCAAGGTTGAATGCCATCAAGTGGTCTTTTTCTACGACCACTGAGTCAGAATCCGTGATAGCGCGATTCTGAAATGTGATCTTTGGCACCCACTTGGAAGAGCTAGCTCGGTCAGAGCGCTCAGGTTATGGGCTCGGTAGAGGGCTTAGCGGAAGGATGGTATCTTCTTCATCAACAAGGCGTGGCTCGGTTGAGGAAGTCCGAGCATGCTTGTTGGGACGAGATGATGAGGGTTGATGGGATGGAAGGGCCACCACAGTCTCCTGAGTCTGACCGGCTGGTGGTACCTCGGGCTAGTTTGTTTCGGTCAAGAGGGCCCTTACAGCTCGTTTCTTGGCCATCTCTTGCTCAGCGGTTAGAGGGATCACTTGAATTTGGGGCAAGGTTGGGTCCGGTTCTGGAGAGGCTTCTAACAAAAAGTCAGTTACCTTGGTCTTTCGTTTACCGCTATATCGGTAGGTCGGCTCAAAATTCAGTAGCTCGGTCCAACTTCGGTTTGGATATCGCAGCGCGGCGCGAAGAACACTCAAGTTGGGGTAGCTGTATTGGGATTTGAGAAAGTTCAAATCTGCATGAAGGAAGACAACAGTTAGTTCGGTTCAGGAAGTAAAAACCGAAGTAAAGAAAAACATGCAACGAAGTTGAGGTAACCCTACCTGCTACACCCTTATTCCAATTTATTCTGTGGCCAGGGATATGGGCTTGTTGGTCCTCAAAATTCCCAGATACCCAGAAGAAATCATCATCATTCACGTTTTTATCCGGAGTATCCTTTATTATTTTTTCACGCCGGCGCCTTATTCTTAAATAATAAACCCAGCCATCTTCGGCCGATCCTATGGAGTATTGATGAAAGAGCTCAGCTAGACCGAGGTTAAGGCCAGCCTGGCGGTTTAGCTCGGCAATGCCGTTTATTATGCGATAAGAATTGGTGGAAAGTTGGGTAGGGCAGAGCTTGGTTTGTCTTAGGAATTCACAAAGAAGGGGTTGTACAGGGAATCGCAGACCGCACTCTACGATGGAAATAACATTAAAAGGGACAAAGCCTTGTTTTCCCCAGGGGACGGTGTCTAGTTCAACCAGTGAAAGGTGGACATCATCCGGAATTTGGTAGTCCTTACGGAATTCGGCTATGGCCCCTGGCGAGTTTACTAAAAACATATATTTACCCATTGATTATTAAATTATCAAAAAATTAGCTGAAGGATTAGCTCGATCAATAAAAGGCGCCTACTAGCTTGGTTGAGCAATCAGAAGAGTGCCTGGCCAACCTAAGTCTGCAGAGTAAAAAAGAAAAGGTGTTAAGCACTAATCATTGGACTGTGCTACAAAAAAGAAAGGCAAGATAAATGAAGTCCTAGCTTGGCTACACGAGATGTTATCAGTTTTTAGCTCGATTTGAGCAAGGGGCTTTTTAGCCCGGTTGAGCCTTTGGGGCAGCATTCTTAGTTCGGTTTATTCTAATCAAGTTGTAGCTCGGTCGGAGGTTAAGGCTTTCTAAGTACGGTATTTCACAAACCCAGTTCGGCTCGATAGCCTAGCTATTTAAGGCAAAGGGTACTTTGACTTATTGAAACTACAAGTATAGCAGGGTGTGTTAGTTCGGTTGTTTAGTCTGGCGAGACTCGCACCAACTACAAACAACTTCCCAGCTCAATGGGATGGTGATTTTGGATCAAATCCAGTGTTCTTCAGGTTGTTTTCGTGAATGCAAGTGGTTCAAATATAAGGTTTTTTTCCAGAAAAAGCAGGGCAAAGCAAAAAATGGAAAATGTGTTTTACAAAAACATACATGTTATGCTATGTATTACAAAACAAGTATGAAAACAATGGAAAGGTAATAGATCTGAGCAAACTTACCAGTTCAAAACGGAGGAACTGTAGATGGAAACAATAGCAACAAGAACACAAGATTTGCAGGCCCTGTGTTGAGGAGGAATGGAAACTCAAAAAGCAAGAGAGAGAAAGTGAATAGGAGTGCTTTGATTCAAAATGGAGGTTTTTTCAATAGAGCAAAAAAGGGCGGGACTGTTTAAATATTGCGAAGTACGAAGAATGGCGTGACAGCTACACTGGGCCAATAAGAGTCTGCCACGTGCCCTTGGAATGAGAAGCGATTCAATTGCGGCGATTGAAGAGACGTTTTGACCGGACGTGTTAAAGTAGCCCGGTGTGAATTTAGTTCGGTTGGAATGCTAAAGTTTTTAGCTTTGTTGAAAGACTAAAGTTTTTAGCTCGGCTGGTAATGGGTAATCCCTATCATGCTACGCAGATGGAATTAAGGGGTAATTGAGAGAGTAATTTATATGTAAATTGGGCCGAGCTGGGTAATGAGCCATTCTGTGGGCCACAGTAGAAAGGGCCTTGTAATTAGTCTGATGCAGAGGAGCTTTGCAGTTAGCCCGGTCCGAAAGAGCTTGGTGGATAGCTCGGTCGCCACGGTCGGCGCAGTAACAGTTAGTTCGGTCAAACCATATAGAGCCAGTATGTTGAGCTTTTCTCAGAACCATGCTATGGGTTAGTTCGGTCCTAGCTCGGTGTGGTTAAGCATGATCTCAACAGCCTGGTTGGAACATGTCAAACCGAGGTACACACAGCGAAGGGAAGAACCGAGCTAGGTGGAGCTCGGTCTAGTCTACAGCTTTAGCGTGGCCGTGTTATCTCGGTCGTATTGACATCCAACCGAGGTAAAACCATCTCACTTGGTTTAAGCAGTGAGGGGGGTGTTGAAGGATAAGCATTATCTTTCAAGAATGTGATTCCTAGGAGAACTCTATATGGAGGGGTAAGAGTCCTACTAGGATTGTGCCACATGGAACCTATAAAAGCTGACAACATCACCTATGGAGAGGTAACACAACTTTGATTCCCGAATACACAGAGCTTTTTGTCTATTTGTCTATTTTGCTGACTTAGGCATCAGAGAGGTATCCGGCACACGCCCGCCGGCTAGCTCACGTTTGTGTTTTCAGGGAGTAAAGCGACGACATACGGAGGAGCGCAGACTTGATCAACAGGATTATACGGGGACAATATTTCGTGCTCGTACAGGCATCATCTCTGACTTCAGCTTGCCTGGTTAGTGATGGTTTCTGCCTCTGCCTATTCTCTATTCCTTTACCATACTCTGCGATTTTGACCAACAGAGGTTTGTTATCAACCCACAAACCATTGACCTTTTGTTCAGCAACAAACGTTGCAGTGGAGCAATCGTAACGCACGAACCCGAATCTCGTATAGTTGGATTTTCTTCGCTTTTGTGGAATGTACACATCCTTGACCATGCCAAACTTGATGAACAGATCATACAGGTTTCTAGGTGAAAAGGATTCCGGCAAGTTATCCACAAATAGTGAAATCAAAGCTGCCTTTCGACCATCCGTCCACAAATTAGGGTGCACTTGCCTACCCCTTTGCTTAATCACTGGGATCCAACCTCCCTGATCACCATCGTTCTCCCTTTGACTTTCAACCATCGCTGTCAACTCTCCTCTGTGTTTTAAAATTTCAAATTTGATACCTAACAATATAATATACGCATACTTAAGAAATTGATTTCCATAATAAAAATACATTATATATTTTATCTAACTAATTAATCTTTTCTTCTTTTTTTTTTTCCAGTAGGAATTACTAAATCCCTTCCTAAAAAATAAAGGCTTATATTTCACTACATTCACGTAAAATATTAATGTCTGCAAGAATAAATATTCTTTACATCTCTCTCTCTCTCTCTGTTTTTCTCTCTCTCGCGCTCTCTCAAATGGTGATTATTAAGATTTCATTTGGTGTTTACATTTTTTCCCCCCCCCTTCAAACTTAATCTCCATGTCCATTCAGCGTCTCTTAAAAATAAATCAGGCCCATATGTAATGTAAATCTAAGGTAAACGCAGCGGATGAAAAATTATGGTCATACCTTTTTCTGCAGAGTCTGAATTGAAGGATCTCGTGGGTAAATCACCTGTTTCCTGAATCTAATCAATTAACCCAGCAATGGAGTGATATTACAAAATGAATATCACCCACACAAGTCACAGTGCAAAATGGCTCTTGATCATTGTATTTTGGGAGAGAGTCAGTATATAGGTAAAACATACGACATACATTGTTTTTCTCTTAATCACCCATATCCCATATTATATCAGATATGTTGGATAATATCTCATCTATCCATATCAGTTGATATGATAGATATGGATATCCTGAGTAGTTATCCAAGTAAGTTTTGAATTCAAATTCAAACTTACATGGATAAGGTTCAAAAGGTTCAAAGGGTCATGCCACATGGGCGCCCAATTTCTAACATCTCCCACTCGGACATGAGTTGGCATGACACTGCCACATCTCTATCTCAATCTCCCAAAAAATGAACAATCTCATACTAACCACTGCACCGTGCGACTGCTGAGAACACCTGCATGTGGGAGCTCTATACTAGAAACTCAAAATGAGCCAGCATAGAGACATCAACCCAAAAAGAACAGAAATAGTGTCTCATATACCCCAGACCCATCTAATTACACCGGTCCAAAAACATCTCTAATCCCTCAAAAAGAGCATGTTTGACCCTCTCAATTCTTGCAATATATTCACACTCAGTCCGCTTCTCATATAGAGTGATGTGAGTTGCCGACAGTGAATATACAACAGTGGTGTAATACTAGATGATCTTCCCTTTGCCCTCATGCCATTTAGTTTAGGATTGACCGCTTTCCCAGTGATGTCCTTTAAGGCCGAATCATACATGACCGCAGACAACATACCAAAGTAGCAGAACATCAACCCCTTACCTTATGACATAGTCAAAAGTCACAAAAGGGTACATAAATGAAAGTCATATCAATAATGACACGTAAGACTCACACGGTGAGGAAACAGGGATCCATTCTCTCACCTCATTACTCAGTCGCCAAGCACATATAGTATGAATACATGTTACGGTGGAGTAACTCTTCCAAAAGAGTGACGTCATCCTCGATACACCGTACAGATATTAGTCTAGTCGCTTTCTAGCGCCTAACCCGAATTCTTCTATTTGCTCGCCTTCCAGGCGCCAAATGAGATCTCGCATCTGGCTAATCATAACAGGCACAACATGGAAAGTGGGTACTAACATCCATGTTTGGTCCTTAACACGACCTCATCTTGGTTGTAACCAAGGCGACATACATAGTGGATTATTTAAGCCTCTCTTGGCTCAAATAAAAAATAAACCACTAGTCTCATCCTTGCTCGCTCCCAAGCGCCAAGGGCGATTGCTCGTGTGAGTGAGCCAATCTTGCCTGCTGACATCATCATCTGCTAATCATTATGACACAAACCATAATAGTGTCAACATCCCATCATCTCAAAATAAGTGATCGAAAAAATTGACCACAGCTTGTGCAATTCTAGATTCCAAACATAAGCCTTATCAGCACCTCTTGCGATAAGTATATACAATGGAATCCACCATGTGCGCCTCACATGAAGTGATTCAAGATCACAATTCTAGATTCCAAACATAAGCCTTATCAGCACCTCTTGCGATAAGTATATACAACGGAATCCATCATGTGCGTCTCACATGAAGTGATTTAAGATCACTACCTCTTGCGCAATAACCTCTCTAAAGATATTTTGGTGACCAATTTGCGTTCATTCTTGATGCGCCCAACTAGCGCATTGAATCTTACAAGGAGCAAATTATTATACTACTAGTAAAGCATTCTATCCATAGTCTAATGAGCATGGTCAATGTCTAAACAACTCAGTTGACCATTTACCAAAGATAACACTTATCATGCCGAATACGCCCACAAAGTGTACTTTAGGTCCCACAACAAAGAAAAGATCAAGGAATATAGGTCATCTGTTTCTCCCAAAGACAATATGAGGATACACTCAATAGCTAAGGCTCTGGATTTTATCGATAGGTAAGTCAATGGGTTTGCAATTTTGCATCTAGAATCATTCTAGGATATTCCTTATGTAAGTCATCGAAGACAAACCGAGAATTTTCCCAAAACAATCCCTAAGGATCGTACATCCGAGCATATAAATTACATCACCCATGTCCATCATATCTAAAATAGAGGACTGCCCACCCTAGGTGGCGACAACCTTATAAATTCCTGGCTCATAATGACTAAGTAAGGAAAAACTTCTTTTGGACCATTGATCATGCCTCAGTGGTCTTCATCGATCATCGTTGGCCTATCATGGCTTGACGAAATCTAAGAACCACTATTTGGATAACTGTTTTAGGCTGTAAAAGATTTATTGGAACTAGCAACCTTTTTGCGCTCCTAACTTTTCACCATAAAAGCAGAAGGTAAATCCCTATGGATCTACTTATCCAATTCTCTAACGAGAAAGTTGGGTCACAATGTCCACAAATCAATGTTCCGAACTTATGTCAATCATAGCCTAAGTCAAAATAACCTCACTCCCCAAGAGGAAGTTTTCTCATGGTCTACACTTTCCTCAATGGTGCGACTTTTCGATATCTAGCGAGCCTTATGCCTCAACAATGACTATCCAAATTACGCATAACTTTAGAACAGTTTTGCGTCATAATGGAAAGTCAACCAAATTCTAGAAATGGTTAATCCTCAAAGACTTTGTCTTAAACTGCGCAACATTGATCCACTTCCTAAAAGCAGGGGACTAGAGCCTTTGGCATTATCCTAGGCTCTTTATCATCTTACGGAGCAATCATGAATGTTTCCTTCTCAATCACCTAGTGATGACGTGGAAAATTTTCACATTTGCTACCACGCAACTAAGAATGTAGAGTATTCTTCTCTAATGGAGTAATCCATTAGTAGGCACATCGCTCCCACTGTCCCTAGGATATTGGAGATTTCTTTCCATTCTCAACTAGGCTACATAAAAGCGCTATGCTTAGAATTCTCTATCTTATAGAGTTCCAAAACTCTATTCACATCACCTTTTCTAAGAAAACTTTATGTGACTTAGTTACACTACCACAAAGCTGCTTACCTATATGCACATGACCCGAAGGGTTTACATGACAGCATACAATAATGCGCCACATAACCCTATGTGTTTACAAGACAACATACAATAATGCGCTATAGAACCCTGGGTATTAATTTCGCAATCTTATGAGAAGTAAAATAAAGATAAGCTGCTTAACGGTTACAGATCGCCCATAGATTGCTCTCCGCTAACCCATTACTCAAATGGAGTGTAAAATCTGATATGGAGGGCACTTAGTTAAGGATATAGGCAACAAACTAAAGTGCAATTCCCAATTGGGAAACATTTTGCGCCATCATCCACCTAACATTAACAATACTTAATTCATTATCTTTACTACACCATTGTGTTGTTGAGTACTAGGAATAATCAATTTTCCAAGCATCCATTTCTTTTCACAGAGCTTTCTAAAAAATAACTCAAATAGATACTCGCTACCTTGGTCAAAACTAAAAGCACAAAAGCTCTTATCTAATTGATCTCGACCTCATATGTGCAATGTCAAAAATCATCTCAAAACTTTTGACTTATGGGAGATCAAATAGTCTTGACTCAAATGCGTATCGTAATCTATAAATGTGTCGAGATTGAGGATTAACTATCATACCCTTACACATATCTAGTCACAAATATCATAGTGGACTAAACGCGCCAATACAAATGACCTTCTACTACTTTCCTACTTACTTGTGTGCAACCATTGCGAACAAAGTTACACATTCATATGAGAGCAGGATGTCACAAGCGAGTGGGCCCGAAAGGGCCTACTCAAACCATCCATGTCATCTTCTCATTAATGTGATTAAGTACAACAAGCCCGGTTTCTGTCCAATGCCATAAACTAATTCCAATCATCTTAATGTGTGAGTTCTTGAAGACAAGTTTTAAAGGTTTAGGCCCAACTAGGTAATGACTCACGACTAATTCATATTCACTAGATCATAAAAGGATGTCATGGAGATATCAAGTGCGCCTAAGTCGCAAATTTAACTAATAAGTGCTAATCCCCTGCACTTTCAAGTTAATTTTATTCTCGATACACTTTAATGCATTTAGTTGAAAGATGACGATACTCCTCTTGATATCTCTGTTTCTCGCTTCATAGTTACTTGCAATTAATTCTACTATCCACAAGAAGGAGAGAATAAACGATCAACTATGACAGCTCCTGAAGTAACTTAAGCGCGAATTAGGCTAAAGAGTCTAATTCAACACAATGCTCTCACGAGCCATGCGTCAAATTCTTAGAGTCATAACAACCTTGTCGATCTTGACCTTTTCATTACTATGCTACAACGTTTGCGCTTAGTGGTAAACGTTATTCAAAAAACGTTAGCCTAGCTAAGGAATCATACAAAGAAGCCCCTCCTCATGTCTCACACTCAAGTGTGGAAACAGTAAGTTTCCAGACTTAGACAAGTTGGCAATGCTAATAGATTTTGTAGCCACTTGGCGCTAATCTTTTCACTTAGTGTTAATAGATTTTGCTGCTACTAAGCGCTAATCTTTTAATCTTCAAGTGATACTTTAATACACACTATTATAGTGCGTGAAATTTTGCTCCATCCATTCCCAATAATTGGGTAGAGAGCAAAACACTGCTCATACTGGCTACTCGTCTTACACTGAATGACTAATTTATTAAAGCTCGCATTTCTTGGATGACGTGACTCTTGAATATTACTTTATCCAATGATGCAACATCATTACAAGTCAAATTACAAAGTCAATCTGCGCAGCTCAATAGTCAAGATCATATACAGATCTATTGAGGGCTTAATAATTTCATAACTCCAAAACTCGCCAACCAAAACTACGTAGCATGCCGCTAACCATAGCGCACACATTAGTTTTTATTGTGCCAAACAAGGCAACAAAACCACGGCGACTTTGAGTCATGTTTCCTTACTTTGACTCAATTAAGGTCTGACCTAAAGTCTCCAATACTTTTGCTCATCTAAAGAATAGGATTGCATTGTTCACATTTGAACATCTTTACTAAGTCTAGGTCAACCAATTAACTTCCATAAGCTTAGTCAATTTAGAGAGAAATTCGCATTGGGATTAATTTGATTAGCATAATATAATTTTGCCACAAAAATCTAAATTAAAGAGTGACAATATTACACAAGTCGCAAGATCGAAAATCCGCTATGCTCGTAATCATCTCTTGCGCCACAGGTGACAATTATCTAAAATTTAATTTAATTTATGCGCAAAATATTAGTTTTCGGGAGTTAATCTACAAAGATTTCTCTCAACCGAATGACCTCCCACTGACTATGGCATGTCTAAAAAACATGATAAAAAGTTATAATTCCATACAATAGTATCATAATGTAGATTCACAACCAACTCATGCTATGTCACAATTAATAATGGAATTTAAACAAATAACAATTAATCATGCTAATCTAATTACAACATATTAGAAACCCAAAAAATATGCTGTATACAATATTCAGAATATGCCACAATAAAAAGTACATCATTCTGAAATTTTCTGAAATTTTTCTGAAATTTTCTGGAATTTCAAAACTAATAAACACACATAAAATTAGAAATAAATATTCCAGAATCTGGTAAAATGCTATAACTATATCAGTAAATAGTAAACTACAACAGTAGTCTACAATAAAAAATTTAACCCCAGAAACTTAATTATGCAACACCAGATGCATTTTAAACCAGATATAATGAATTATTATTTCAGAAAAAATATTTTTTATTTTCATAAAATTTTCAAAATTTTACTGCAGATAAAAAATTTAATTCTGAGTCTAACGGTACCAACCATGCTTAAATCAAAGCTATAACAAATTAATTATGACCATTTAACGCGATTCAAAATTTAAAACAAAACAAACAGAGCCTTAGAGCCAAGCCAGCGCGGAAAAAATGGCTCGGTTAGCCTCGCCGCGTCTCAACGCAGCGCAACTCGGCGCGAGGCGGCTCAACGCGGCGCGGCTCAAAGCGGCGCGGTTCAACGCGCGTTTGAAGGGTGCGGACAGCGCGCGCGTGGAAGTGCGTGGGAAGCGCGCCTAGCGCATGGCAGCGCGTCTTAGCGCGTGGTGCCGCGTTGATCTTCTGTACGGCGTCACATAGCGCGTGAGTCACACGCGCCACCTTTCGGGATGTTTTCTGGTCTAATTTTGCTACTGCCGGACTCCATTTTTCATAACAAAATCATTTATGGCATTAAAAATTACATTTAATGAACATAAAAAAGGAGGTATTTTACGCATATATCGTGTATATATATTTATATAAAAATATACACATATTTTAATGCATAAAAATAAGCACGAAAATACCCATATTGGCTCTAATACCAATGCAAATCTAAGGTAAACGCAACGGATGAAAAATTATGGTCATACCTTTTTCTGCAGAGTCTAAATTGAAAGATCTCGTGGGTAAATCACTTGCTTCCTGAATCTGATCAATCAACCCAGCAATGGAGTGATATTACAGAATGAATATCACCCACACAAGTCACAGTGCAAAATGACTCTTGATCGTTGTATTTTGGGAGAGAGTCAGTATATGGGTAAAACATACGACATACGTTGTTTTTCTCTTAATCATCCATATCCCATATTATATCAGATATGTTGGATAATATCTCATCTATCCATATCAGTTGATATGATAGATATGGATATCCTGAGTGGTTATCCAAGTAAGTTTTGAATTCAAATTCAAACTTACATGGATAAGGTTCAAAGGGTCAACCATGGATGCCTCCTTCAATTTTTAAGGTAACTACAAATAGTTGTTGGCCTCAATGCTATGTATGAGATTTTTTGCGTTCCTGTGCACACAGCACTTTCGACCCCCACATGGGCCTTAGCCTTTCTAATTCTCTCGGAATCGTCAAACCTTTGTTGTTCCAACTGCGTCAGTACAGCTGGTTGTTCAACATTCCCTGTACTTACAATCCCCAAATTCTGAGCGGAATTCTTAACGCCGGCGCTCTCCGGTGGTGGATTCTGACCCTCGGCCCTTCCGGCCATCAATGATACTCTCGCCCCTGCCGGGCCCTGTTCTGATTGAAATTCTGCAACGTCTGGCTGATCATCTAACCACCCGACAACTTCTGCCGACTCCTCATAGTCGAACCAGTTGATTGAAGCATCCCCTGATTCTTGGTCGTTGAAGAACTGGAAGTTGGCAAAGTCCTCTTCCACTGTTGTCAGATCATCTGCCCCTTGTTCAAGTCTGTCCCCCCGAATCATGCACAACTCAGCTTTTTCTGGCAGCCCCACACTCAGCTTAGACTGGCCCACTGATAAGATGTATTCGCTTGGATCATAGGCTCCTCCAGCAAGATTCCCAGGCTGTTCCATCCCAGACTCAACAATTCTGCTCTCCTCTGAAACCTGCCCCGTTCCATCTTCGGTGGTCACCACCACCGGCTTAGATTGGGTTGTGAAGGTGTCCAACATGCACAAGTCAGTGCAATCAGGAAGGATCACCTCCGGCTTGGGTAGGTGAGAGGGAGTAATATAGATACTAGGATCGTAGGACACGACCCCGGTTTGGATGAGGTTGACTCTTTTGGGAGGAGGGGCTTGGTTGTGTGGTGGGAGAGGATTTGTTGTGACGTTGGGTTTTTCGGGAGGCGCGATCACCTGCTTGTCGATAAGATCTTGGATCTCATGACGCAATCTATAGCAACAGTCGGTGTCATGACCGTGCTGTTGGTGGTACGCACAGTACTTTGACGGGTCATGAGAGGGAGGAAGTGGATTTGGCAGTGGCCTCGGCTCTAAAGGTGTCAGATGCTTCTTTCTGATTAACACCCCGAGAGCCTTGGACAAAGGCATGTATAGTGGAGTGAAAGTTCTTTGGCCTCTGGGCTGAAATCTCGAGGCTTGGGTACTGCTCTCGGAGGTACTGGAAAAGGGTGTGGCCGCTGCGGGCCTTGGTTGGGAAGGGGGAGTGGTGGTGACCATACCGACCTCAGAAGTCCTTGTGTTTGCAGCGCCACTCGGGCCTGCGTTGTTATTGCGGTTGAATGTCCTTCGGGGCTGCTCCCGGTCCTGGTCGATTAAACCTTGCTTCATTGCATCTTCGATCTGTACCCCCATCTCATGTAAATCCGAGAAAGTGGGAAAAGGGAGTACAATCATCTTCTGCATTAACTTCGGTTGAAGATTGCACACAATCATCCGAATTTGATCTTTATCTGTAGGCCTCAAGGTCATCATCGATGCCTTTGCTCTCCACCGAGTTACAAAATCAGAGAAAGATTCCTTGGGTTCCTGCCTCGTCGTTTCGAGATCACGTGTTGTAATCTCGATCTGTGTATTATACGAGTACTGCGCAACGAAGGCTTCAGCCATCTCATCCCAATTTCTCTTCACATCATCTTCTAACTTTGCGTACCAGATGGCCGCCACCCCCGACAAAGTTCTACCAAACAAGGAAAACTTTTGTGGTCGGGTTAGGCCCATTGGCCTCAGGATGTCTGAAAATAGCCGGAGATGGACCATAGGATCCCCTGACCCATCAAAACGGTCGATCTGTGGCATCTTGAATCTTTCTGGCAATGTTACGGCCACATCAGTGTACCCATCTTCGATGTCTGGGATAGCCTTCACCCCCTGCGATTTTTTGAAAAGCTTTTCCAACTTACTCAGCTTCAGAGCTGTATGATCTACCTCGAACTCGAATGGAGAGTCCGGGTGGTTGGGTGTAAGATTCTTGGATAGTTGAGGTAGAAGCGGGGGCGGAGCCAGCCCCGTTGGAATGTTGGTATCCTCTTGGATATTTTGGACATTGGGTAGGGTGTTCTGAGTATTCGGGAGGGTATTCTGAGGGTTTGGCAGGGTATTCTGAGGGTTTGGCAAGGTATTCTGACCCATAGGTGCCTGCTCAGGTAGTGGAGCCGCTGGTGGAGGAGGAACCTGATGTGACGCAGACGCTGCACTCTGCTGTTGCAGCCTAGTGATCAGCTCGGCCTGCTGGGCCATGACTGCGGCTTGTTGTTTAGAAAATTCCGCTTGGCGGATAGCATCCTCTTGCATCTGCCTCATGCTCTCTTGCATCTGGCGCATCATCGCCTCTACCACTGATGTATTCTGCTGTTCCATCTGAATGACCGGTAAATGTACTTCTATGGCAGACACAGAAATCTCAGCCTGGCTGTTTACTGTCAAAGTAGCCCTCTGTCCTGGTAATCCCTGCTCTGACACACTACGCCTCCTTGGCCTTCTTCTGGCAACTGGGGGTAGGGAGTGGAACACTGGATGTCCGTCAACGAGATCCTCGGATCGGTTGAGTCGGCGACCTCGTGTCCAGAGTGCTTGGGGAGTATCTACTGGTTTGGAAGCAATCGTGCTAAAAACTGCCCTAGCAAAAAGATAATAAAGCGAAAAGGAAATAAATAACCAGATAAACGGGCAGCATAACAGCTTAAATTAAATACACACAACACACAGTCGGGCATACAACACGCAGTTGATAAGCTGAAAATACACTGTCCTCAATCACTGATCACTGTTCCTGTATCACTGTTCCCTAAAACTGAATCCGATATCCGCAGATAACTGATTCACAGATACTGACTGATGCCCGCAGGCCTGATGCCCAAACTTATAGACTGATACATGCATTCCTGTAGAGACGCACTCTAAAGCACATAGCAGATAAGTGAGAGCCAAAACACCCCTATGTGGGGGGTAGGGTTTCCCTGTCCTATTTCGTCAGGAGCTAGGGTTTCACTACGCACGCAGCGGTTTCAAACAACCTATAAACGGGTAAGCAACCTGTCCTAGTTTGGAATGGTCACTATGGATCCGAATATGCACTAGGTCGAATGGTCAAAAAGGGTGCCCGGTAAAACCGGGGTTTGTGTTCCCATGCTGTCAGAGCCCAGAGCCGATCAGCCTTATGGACATGCCTTGACAAGACAAGCCTCCGGCAAATCGTTCGGGAATGGCATATGGCAAACACGGTGTCCTAGGCGCACCAATGCAAATGCAATGCAAAGAAACACACAAGTGTAGTCAAAAACAGATATCATGAGTTCGAGTCAAGTTCTCTAAATCCCCAGCAGAGTCGCCAGAAACTGTAACAAGCCCGCGGGGGACCTCGCTACAGCTCGGACTCGATTTTTGTCACGGTTCTTAATCTTGAACCAAAGAGTCCAAATCCGGCAAATCGTTTTGGAAAACAGATTTTTGAAAGAAGTGCCAAACATGGACTGCTTTGCCAGATACAGAGTCGCCACCTAAATATTTTATTTTTGGGAAATTTAGGAAACCCTGACTCGGTGCCAAGGCCACGTGTCCGTCATCACCAAAGTTGCCTCGGCTCGGGAACTTGGGTACGATTGGGGAAGGTCACTTCGTGAGCACCCCCGCTCGCCCGGTCAAAGACCGGCCTCTACTAACCATGATATCTTATTTTGAAAACATTGTGAGTTCTTATTCCGGTTATTAGCCTAGGTTACTATGTGATGTTCGCAGCAAACAAGTATAGACTGGGCCGCCTGAATTGGAACAAAACATTTCATGTTTGTTTGTTTGAAAATGGTTTGATGGTGCTACCCGCAGGTAGGCTAAGACGTGGATTTGCCACCCTCAGGTGGGCTTAGAAAACAATGTTTTGCCACTATCTAGTGGGCTTAAAACAAACATTTGATGAATTGCTCCAATCCAAGTAACCAACCTCCACCCACAGGCATTCAGGCAGTTATATCACATAAGCACGTAGCCTCATGGTAAGCATGCTATTCATGGCAGCACTCACACGCATGCAAGGATGCTAAAGCATAAAACTCACCGAGTACTCCAAGCCAAAAACGGAAACTGATTAGAAATCATGCATGATCCTAATTTATACAGAGATGCCTAATGCAACACATGCAAAAATGCAACTATAGCAGGCTCGGCCATCCTAAACATGGCATATGGAATGCAACAACTATCAAGTATTCAATTTGGAATTAAAATACAAATGCAGTTTGTATGATGCGCCGAGCCCGGTGCGTGCAAAACAGATGAATGATGCAAACATGCTGTCATACTGTATGCTAATCGAAATATGCCCTATATCTAACCATCATAAGCGGGTAAATAAAAGGGAAGAAAGACGTGGGGTTGGAAGACATACATCACACTCACCCACACTTATTACAATTATGCCCTCGCGCAGAGGGTCCGAATAAATAATACAGTCCGAAATGAAAGAATAATACAGTCCGAAATATACAGTCCGAATAATATACAAATTTCTAATTAATTAACAAATTAACTAAGAAAAACTGTAAACTGGCATGCAAGCCAAGGGCTGCCTCGATTCTGATGAATGATGTATGCTGCAAGTTTGGGCTGCCTTGTGCGGAAATCCACTGGGATGCCCCAATTAGCCTCTGTTTGTAATATTTTTCGAAATGCGTGCCAAGCCTCGGAAGACTGCTGATTCTTGATATGCTGCAACAGAGAGCAGGAAAGGGGCATAGCAATGTATTTCACAAATATATGCATGCCTCGATCCTCCTGCCACCAATCACGCATATCGATGCATGATGGCCGAGGAATCGGATTGCACAACTCAATATAGGATGAATGCAGATGAATGCTACAACAAAACCTAACTCCATCATGGGTAATCCGGAGTGTCGGTGACTTGGGAATTGAGACCCGTTCCGTCACTCGGAGTACGAAACGCGCTTCGTTTCCCATGCCCGGGCTAACTCCTATCCCGAACACGATGCAATATGCATGATATGCATGAATGCAACTAAAATACAATCCTAACATACACAATGTTTATGAAAATGAGATGCCTCGAAATGCGTGCACACGGGCGCGCAAACCGAGGCGATGGCCCTAAGGCATGAAATGGCATACGCAATGCAAATTAAACTTACACTAACACGAGTGGACCTCAGCCACACTCACATAAGAGGCCGACGGATGAAAATGAAGCGCCTCGAAATGCGTGCACACGGGCACGCAAGCCGAGGCGATGGCCCTAAGGCATGAAATGGCATGAAAATGATATGCAATGAGACTAAAATGAGATGTCTCGAAATGCGTGCCCACGGGCACGCAAACTGAGAAAATGGCATACGGAATGCAACAGGACTAAAAAGAGATATGCGATGCAATATGGGCTTACACCAACATGAGAGAGCCTCAGCTACCCTCACACGGGAGGCCAATGGATGAAAATGAAGTGCCTCGAAATGCGTGCGTACGGGCGCGCAAACCGAGGCAATGACATAAAGGCATGAAATGACATAGAAAATGATATGCAAACATGCAAATGGAATTTCAGCACTCACAAATGATGCAAAACAGTCCCGAAAGGTGGGGAAATGACACCAAATGCACGGAATGATCCCGAAATGCGATATTAGGCGCCCGAAATGGCCTATAGCCATACGATGCATGCATAATTGGTACATGACATGCAAACAGTAGCAAGGCAGCCCCAATACAAGTATTTTTTAGTCATAAAAAGGGCTAAATAGCGAGCATAGATAGGGCAACAATAGCATGCAAAAATACGGGCCAAGGGAGGGGTATTGAAGCAAGTGATATATACGATGCCCAAATGAAAAAGTACCCTTCTACAATACTGATTAGGGACTAAAAATATTCACATTTACAGTAGATGACATCCCCCAACTCAGTATGAAAACATGCTAAAAATGCCATGCAAGATTGAGGATACATAAGGCTATAACATGCGGTACCCCAAACATTCATCAAACCAGAAAAGACCCTTAATGAAATATGTCAAGAAGATCAAAATATGACTCTTTAAAGTTCTGATGATGGCCGAAAACAGAAGCTAGATAAGCTTAAAAAAGCATGCAAGAATGGGGGTCAAAGAGGGGTATAAAGACAAGCACAACATGGAGACCCCCAACAAGATTGATCCCTTCTACAATGTTGTAGAGGGACACAAAATAAGCTTACTCACAGTTCATGACATGCTCCAAAACAGACCACATGTAGGTCAAACAAATCATGCAAATTTACGGTAAATATGAGAGATTATGAAGCAAGTGTATGATAGAGAGGCCAAACAGGGTTGAGCCCTTCTTCAATGTTGAATAGGGGCTCAAAATAATCCCACTCACAGTTTATATTATGCTCGAAAACAGATCACTCATAGGCTAGAAAGAGCATGCAAAAACAAGGGTAAAACATGGATTCAAAGCAAGTGGCATATGGAGCATGAAAAAAAGGTTGAGCCCTTCTTCAATGTTGAAGAGGGCCTCAAAATAAGTACAATATCAGTTCATGAGATGCTCCAATTCAGATCACACATAGGCCAAATATTCAATGCAAAATAATGGCATATAAGAGGATATTGAAACAAGTGCAAGATGGAGGGCTCAAACAGGGTTGAGCCCTTGAACAAACATGAAGAATAGCTCAAAACAAGGCCCCTTTCAGTTCTGGTCGGAGCCCAAAACAATAAGAAAATAGGCCTAAGAAAAGAGGCAAGAAAAGGGTACAAAAGAGGGGAATGGACTCTTACCCTTGAAGACCACACTTTTGCTACCTCTTGGCTTGAGGAAAGTTGCTTCTAAGCCTCTCAAGAACCCCTCCTTGCTGTTGGAAATGGAGTGGTGATGGTGGTGCTTGATGATGGTGAGGAAATGGAAGCAAACTTGAAGATTTGAGAGAGATGGAGAGAGAGGTGTGTATGTATGCTTGAGAGCAAATTTTCTAACCCTTGAGGAAGTGTTGGAGCTGCTGTTATAAAGGCCAAAGAGGAGGAGGCAAGTGGAGGGAAATGCATCCAAGTATTCCCCTCCAAAATATCCCCCGGATACAGATCTTTTCTGGGGAAACAGCTGTACAGCTGTAAGGAACACACCCCAAGGAGCATGGCCGACCATGTGCTTTTGCTGCAGGTGGCCGGCCGGCCACCCCCCATGGCCGGCCGGCTAGGGGTCAAAAAGATCAATGAAATTTTCTGGCTGGCCACCAGATGATGGTGTCCTCCCAGGTGTGCTGAACAAGACCCTGTGGTTCAAATTTGACAATTCTAAAACATGAGAGAGAATAGGCCATTTCAAAGAGGGGTTCAAAAGGGTCAAAGAGAGTTACTGGCCGGCCATGTGTTTTTAGGGTCCTCCCATGTGTGTACAACACAAATATGTGGTTTTGGCTTGAAGAAAATGGCCCTAGGGTGTTCAACATTAGCCCGGAAGTGAGAAAAACGGGCGCCGGGGGGCGCCGGAAGAGCATAACAGGTTGCTTGGACAATTACTAGCCTCCCACCCTCCAGTGATCTTCCTGATGATAAAACAGAGGTACCTGCCAAAAATGACGAAAACCGATGCAAAACGAATTCTCGGGGACCAAAACACGCAGTTCGGGGTCCCGAAAATAGGCCGTTAAGCACCGAAAGTGGTGTTTGGCCACGAAGTGGGTATCTAAGACCCCAGTGTCCCTCGAAAGGGAGTAAATGAGATGCATGCCAAAAACCGGAGGAATCGGAGATGGTCGGGTGGTCCTGAACCGAGGCACACGGCCTGACGGCTCCGAAAATCGGGAACCGGGCTCCGAAATGGGCAAAATGGCCTACGGCCACGAAATGTGGCCCACGGCCACTGAGAGATGGTCTACTAGACCTCTCCCTCCCCTCAGGAAAGAAAACAGAGAAAACCGAGTCCGGTTCGCAAACCGAGGCAAGGCACAGAAGAGAGTTCGGAAGTCCGGAGGCAGGGCGCACGGCCGCGACTCTGAGACTTCTGAACGAGCACAATATGCAACATCACCGAGCGCTCAGCCGGTGATGTCTGAGTCTTAAGGTCGGTCAAAAATAGGGTGTCTACAAATGGTCTACATCTATTGTGAGTGTGGCTTACATCTCACTAATTTTAAACCTATATTATATATCCACTTTCGGGATAAATTTTTATGATTCATTGTATTTATATAATAGATATTAGTCGATTTAAATTGATTATTATAAAATATTTCTACTAATTGACCAATCAATTTTTCTTGGTCAGGTCTAGCGTTAGAGATAGAACATGATCCATGATATATATGGCTTGACCAACTTTGGATAATATATATTTATCTATATCCATATTAAGTAAAAGGGTGTTTTCAATCACAGGTTGCTTTTTGGCTTATCCATTCTAAAAATAAATAAAAAAATCACAGGTTGCTCAAGCCCTCACCAAATTAAAAAATATGTTACTCAATTCTTAAAAAAATTTGAGTTAGGCTCAAGTTGCTCTGGTTGAACTTGCGAAAATTTACTACTCTAGCAAAGGGAGAGGAAATTACATAGTTGAGTTAGTGACAACTTGAAAATTGACACATAAAATGCATGCCATTGTGGTAAAATTGTGAGCCATCTTTGGGAAGAATGACTTTTTGTCAAAAAGTCATTGTAAGTTGTCAATTGATTATCTCTACTTTTTTACGTGACTTTTCGTAATAAATTAAAAAATTATTAAAAATGTCAATTTCCAATTATGTGTTTTAATATTTTTCAATTGTGATTTTCAATGTCTTTCAATTATTAAAAATTATTACACAAATCCAATTGTGAGTTTTAATATTTTTCATTTTTGTATTTTGCATATAAAAGTCTAACTATTTATGTTATTTATGTCAAACTTATGTTATTAATTTGTTTCATATTCGGTGTATACCAGGGGTTTACTGCTAGTAAAAAAATATATAACAATTGGATAGTTTTGGAAACTTGGGCCATTAATCTAATTTTATAACTTTTTAGCCAATAACCCCAAACTTTAATATTTTGAGAGACCATACGGATAAGAATAATAACAATTTAAAAGATGGTATGATCTCTACCTATTTGTCCACTATTTCAGTTATCAATTATTTGTTCATTTATTTGTCCAATATGACTTATCTATTTACGTGTCACCTATCTATTTACATATTTGTCCAATATGACTTATCTATTTACGTGTCACCTATCTATTTACATATTTGTCCACCTAATATACCTATTTGTCTATATCACTGCCACCAGCCACAGCTGGCCACCTCCAACGACTTTTCTGACCACAGGCGGTCAAACAACAATGAGTAAAAATAAAAAAGATTTATACTTAACGATAATAATTTATTCTTCTCACCAAATAATTGCATTAATCACATCGTTACATACAAAATGAAACAATCATAGGATCTAATGCCATACATTCCCTTAGAAATGGATTTCTCAACAATTTTTTTTATGAATTTTTAAAATTATGAAATTTACTACATATTAGTTTTTAACTGGTTGAGATA
Organism: Camellia japonica; assembly: GCA_030407325.1. Classification (NCBI taxonomy): domain Eukaryota; kingdom Viridiplantae; phylum Streptophyta; class Magnoliopsida; order Ericales; family Theaceae; genus Camellia; species Camellia japonica. The sequence continues at coordinate 44,899,980 of JAPPVO010000007.1, forward strand.
ACTTGTGCATCACTCAAACATCATAATATCAAAATAATATTATTGTTCGAAATGTTGCTTCTCCTGAGCATGTAGCTGAAATACCTGGACAACTCATTCTTCAAAGGAATATGTTTATATTTTGTTACGACAAGCTATCTCATTCAAACTATTTGCTTGAGGATATAGAGATAATATTCTTTTTGAAGTGCGCCTATCCATACAATATTCTTTTTGAAGTGCGCTTATCCATACAATATTCTTAGCAATCGGATTTAAAAAAAAAACTACCTTCTTTAACGATATTGGTTTTAATGTAAATTTCTCAATGAGTTAGCAGTTGTATTGTATGAAGTTTTTCACCTCCTATCTTCACAGGCCTGTTCTCCACACCAAAAGCTCCACGAGGTATGTATCCATCTCTCTCTCTCATAGCTATATATGTGTCACGCTCGTGGGTTCTGCTTGATCTACGTGGAGAGAGCGTTTTACATGAGTCACGGAATTAATTGAGATGCATGTAAGTTAGTCTGGACACCCGGTCAAAAAAAAAATAATAAAAAAAAAATAAAAAAACTTGATTGTGCTGGTGGCCTAGTCTTTTGTTCTACTATATGTTTGGCTATTAAGGGGAGAAAGAAATGATTTGTTAAATTAGGAGGGAAAAGAAAAGAAAAGAAGATATTGTGATTTTTGTCCTTCTTGTTTGGTTAAACTAAGAAAAATAAGAAAAGATACCGATTTATCTTCAATTTTATTTCAATAGACTACATAAAATAAAATAAAGAAACTCTCACAAGTTATATTATCAAAATAACCTTTTATGCTTATATTTCTTTAGTACTTAGATGGACAATTTTGATATTTTATAAAATTAATAATCATTCCAAATTTAGAGAGATTCAAAAAGCAAGTTGTAAGAGAAATGAAATTTTCTCTATTTATGTCCATTTCTTCTCACTTCTCTTCTCTTTAGTATTTTAAACAAGTAATTAAGAATGGGAGAAATTGATTTCTTTCATTTTCTCTCAAACACTACTAAAAATCGGAGTTTTTGCGATGGTCGTAAACGTCGCAAAAGGTTCACATACCGTCGCAAAAGACTTTTTGCGACGGAAAATGGGGGGTGGCGGATGGGGGCGTGACAAAAGGTATTTGCGACGATTACTAACCGTCGCTTTCTTGTAGCAACGGCTAATCAATAGTTTTTGCGACGGTTTAACCTGACACAAAAAAGAGAGGAAAAACTTCATTTTTAGTGACGATGTTGATTGCCGTCGCAAAAACCTTTTTAGCGATGGTATTTGATGTCGCAAAAAGTATTATTAGCGACAGTCTAAAACGTCACCAAAAAAGTAAAATTAAATTAATACCGTATTTGCTACAGTTTAAACCGTCGCAAAAAATTTGAACTAATAAGTATATGCAACAGGTTAACCCGTTGTAAGCAATAAAATTATTTTAATAAAATCAATTATATTTTATTAATTCATTCCCTATATAAATTATTAATATTTTCTAAAATAAAATACTTCCACATCCAAATTTACATTCACAAAATCATATATATATACCATGTAACAATTATCAACCAAATATTCTTTACAAAAATATATAAAATAACCTTCAACAATACTAATAATTTTTTATATTCAACTACACAAATTTTTAGTATCGACAATACAAACAAAAAAACATATATATTATAACTTGTTTTGATATCAATAGTAAGCTCCAATATCGATGTGCGAAGATATCCTCACGTACTCAAAAGGGTTTCATCTGCAAAAGAAAAAAATAATTCATCATTTAAACCATAATTAATTTCAAACTTACAGTAACTGTAAGACATTTGATATTTATTTCAATAAATAAATGAATAAGATTGTAAACTCTAATATAGATATGCGAAGATATCATCACATACTCAAAATGGTTGCATCTGCAAAAAGAAATCAAAAAAAAAAAAAAGAAAGCATTTTCAATATAATTAATTTTAAGCTTACAGAAAATGTAAAATATCTGATATTTATTTCAACAAATAAATAACATTGTAAATTCCAATATCGATATGCGAAGATATCATCACATACTCAAAAGGGTTGCATTTGAAAAAAAAAAAAGAAAAAGAAAACTAATCATTTACAATATAATTAATTTCAAGCTTACAGAAAATATAAGACATTTGATATTTATTTCAATAAATAAATAAATAAATAAGATTGTAACATATACATGAATCGAGCGCCACACAATGTATCTGCTATATTTTTAACCTGTAAGCCCTTAAAATGAAATTCTGCTATCATTGATCCAAAGGCAACTTCTTCACAAATTGAAGAACCAAATAAAACCTAAAGAACTTTAATTTGCTAAACTAGTTAGCAATTCTATTTAAAATCTAACATCAACATGAGAGGCTAGTTCCTTCTAGATTATATTGGTCTTTATTAGCATGAGAGCTCTAGGTTCAAATCAAGGAATTTACAAGTGGCTACTTCTAATTATAAGGTTTTTTAAGTGACTCATTGAAAAAGTTCACGACATGAATTAGGATCAACATATCAATAGGATCAACAAGTTCATACTCATCAATTTTCTGAGGAGTTGACAAACAAAACTAGGCTGGCATCCAACTCTTCATCTAGTTCCTCCACAATGCTTCTACAAATAGAGAAAGGTAAGAACAGTGAAATTTAGTTATGCCAAAGAGAGAATAAATGTACTGATTAACATCTAAATAACAAAGTGTAATTATAAAACACCCACACATGTTGTCACCCCTAATGATGTATAGGCCTAACACAAGTTGTTGGACACCTTCCTGCAAATCAGAGTAAAGGTCAGTACTAATAAATGCAATTGAATTTGTGAATAATTTACAGGATGTTCAAATTAAAAATTGAAATGAAAAAAAAAAAAAAAAGAGGATATAATACATCAGTTATCTACTTGTAAAGAGGGGGCATAAGATAATTAACTTCAATGATTGTACACCTACACCCTTATATAATTATGCTTTCCTTCCCTCCATTTAGTTCATATATGTTAATGGGATGTTAATTTTGAAGAAATTTTTCCACTTACAATAGGTTCTGAGAGAGTTAGTAGTTAGGTATCTTTATCCCTCATTTTTATGGAAAGGCAGATTCATCATTTGTGTATATTACACATTTAATTTTGACAAGGACAATTCAAAACTAAGAGATGCAGTGCACTTCATTCTAATTAGCGTCTAACAATTAGGCAACTTGGTAAGCTTAGTTATGTAATTTATAGTGACTGTTTCACTCTGTATTTGTCTAATAAGGTTTTTCTATAAAAGATTGAGCACATAGTAAACAATACTATACTTTTAAAATATAATGATTTAAAAACTGTTATATATGCATAATGAACTAGCGTATTTGACATGGATGTATTGAACTGTATGACCAAAGTGTTTGAGGTAAGCAGGTCAGATTGGATTAACAATTCCACGAATTTCACAAATATTGTTTGGCTAAAAAAAAAAAAAAAAAGAGTATGCAACTCGCATAAATCTTGTTTGATTATAAAAAATAAGTATGGAACACTAAGAGCCTCATGGAATCACTGAAATGATGGAATTAGCATTCTCATATGATTCACAATCTAATCCCACAAATAAAGACCATTTTACAATCACTTTACAGAAACAATAACATAAACTTCTCGTATAAGAAAAACTTTTAATAATTTTAATCACAACCAACTAATACCAAAACAATAGTATACAAACAAGCACAATTAATCTTACATCTCCAACTTAATACTACTTTACACTAATAATCTTACATCGCTCAATCATACTCACAATCCCAATCAATCTAATTCAGCATCTTAAACCACCACACTTTTACCACTAATGATGAAAAACAAATTACAAATGATACGGAAGTATTATTCATAAAATATATCTTAGATATGCATATATATACAAGGCTTTGCCTTTGGTAACTAAACCAAATTCACAGTTCCTCACAAGGAATGACTATTTTGTTTTTCATTTTTCCTTTTTTTCCCCTAAAAGAAGGTTAAAGTGAATTATGTTCCTATTACTATCCTATTACTATTCTCAATTTGTTTTTAAGACTAGTGCGATTTTGTTCCCATCAATTCTCAATTTTCTGTCTAGAAATGCAGAGGGTCTATTTATTTGAATTTTCTGCTAAATTCAAATTGTTGATTGACTAGTTGTGTGCCTACCACAAACCGTGCTGGCTAACTAATGAAAGACATATCTGTTTTTTTTTTTTTTCTTTTCATATGAGAAGTCTAGAGGGATCTACTAAATCTATTATGTGAGAACTTGATTATGAGGCTAACACATCTTCTATCGCTATGATGATGCACTCGATGCCCCATTTAGTCCCCATATGGGGGGATTAGAAATCCAGAGGGCTTATCCTAGGACAGCACTAGGGACAAAATGGACTGCATCTTTTTTTCTTCTTGTTATCCCTCCTGAAAATAACACAATCAAACAAGGCCAAATGAACTGAAAAGGCTTTCTACTTATCTTTATTGTCTAGTTAATATTAGTCCTCCTTTAAAAACCACTGATGTCATGAGAATCTGAAACAGAAATTGAAAACTCCAAAATATAACTTAATACAATTTCCTTACGAGTTGAACATAATAGGACTTAATATTAGTCCTCCAAAATTTTCCTTCATCAATTTATCTAATTTCTAACAAATCAAATATAAGACAACATGATTCATAGCACTTCCAATCAACCAATCAACCCTTTCTCTTCTCTCTTAATCTCCAATCACTGCAAGAAAATACACATTTGGCGACTAAATTTTTAGTCGCCAAAAGTCGGGTTTAAGGTTTTCGAGACTAAATTTTTTAGTCGCCATGTTTGTCGCTGGAAAACTGTCGCGGAAGGTATGGGCGACTAACCCGCTTTTAGTCGCCAAAAACAGCAACTTTAGCGACTAAAATTTTCGTCGCCAAAGCTCATTTTTATTTTTTAATTTATACATTTGGCGACTAAATTTTTAGTCGCTAATAGTGAATTTTATTTTATTAATTTATACATTTAGCGACTATTTTTTCCGTCGCCAAAACTAAAGCTTTTGGCGACCACCTGTTTTAGTCGCCAATACTCAGTTTAAAAAAAAAAAAAATTGAACCTGTTGCTCCCACCTGGTTTCAAACTTGCGACGTCCCACTTCCACATGCCAAACCCTTTGCACAACACTCCCTCCATTATGCCAGCACATCAAACATGAACATATATGCAATGTATATTATTCATATAGTATATTAACCGCAATTAATACAAAATAATATTTATAAATATAATTTTTTTAATTCAATATAATTTATGTCAAAAATAAATTATTTATTAAAAAAAAATTTAGGCGACTTTTGGCGACTAAAACCATTATTTAGTCGCTAATTGTATTATTTTGGGCTACTAATTATTTATTTGTCGCTAAAAAAACAAGTTCCAATTAAAAATTAGCACTTTTGGCGACGAAACCTAATTTTAGTCGCCAAAAACGTCCCCTTTTGGCTACTAAACAGAATTTTAGTCGCCAATACTCAGTTTTTAGCTACTAATTTTTTTTTTTGTAGCCAAAAAGCTTCACTTCAGCGACCAATCTGGTTTTAGTCGCCAAAAACACCTACAATCGGCGACCAATCTGCTTTTTAGTCGCCAAAAGCAGCACCTTTGGCTACTAATTTGTTTTAGTCGGCAAAAACCATGACTTTTGGCGACGAAAATTGTGTTAGTCGCTGAAACCCATATAATAGGCGACCAAACTGATTTTTAGTCGCCAATACATATACATTTGGCGACCAAATTGTTTTAGTCGCCAAATGTCTTCATTTTGGCGACTAAAATGGATTTAGTCGCCATTTGTGCACCTTTCAGCGACGAAATTCTATTTTTTAGTCGCCATTGGTGCGTTTTGTTGTAGTGAATCTTTGCACCACTTTCTAGGGTTCCAATCCCCACACTCATACTTGCAATAAAAATGGAGTATCAATTTTCACAGATTCAACATGAGATTTAATTGTGAAACTGTTGCATAATGTGTTGGATTAAAACTGGTGTTTAGGGTTTGATTGATTTATTTTTATTTAGTTAAATCCAATGAAGAGGGTTTGATTCCAATGAAGGCAAAAGATTCGAAAAAGAGCAGAGAACAGCAGAGGAGAGCAGATGAGGGCTATACCTGGATGCTGTTGGATGAACCGGTGGGTAGTCACCGCCTTCTCTCCAAATCCTCTCTCTCTCTAAACCTCTCTCTTCCCAGTCACCAAACAGTTGAAATACACACATAACAACAGCAATACCTATACATACAAATGGATTAATATTTGAATTTGATAAAAGAATTGGTGAAGCATTGAGTCAAAAAATTCATTAAACAGCTCAAAAACTCAATAAAAAAATAATAATTCTTTCATATTATTTATTGACAAACATAAACCAAATACTTGTTCCTCTTCAGAAGCCCTAGAGAGATGATCGGTGAATCTAACACTTGTGCAATTCCTGCTCCAAATCGGCGAAGCCAAAGATCTCAGATCTGAAGTCACATATCTTAGAACCACAATCTGTCAGGCAGTGAGGGAGATCAGGAGAGTGAGAGAGGTAGATGATTTCAAATCTACCACGAACAGATCTACAACAAATCGTAGCGTCGAGGTGTACAGGCGGTAGGCGGCGATGCTAGACGGCGCAACGATTTGTTTGAATGGTATAGAGAGAGAGAGGGTTTGGAGAGGAATATATATATATATATATATAGAGAGAGAGAGAGAGATTGTAAGGGTCTGTGCAAACGACTATGAGAGGAAAGAAAAAGGAGAAGAGATGAGGGTTACCTGGACCGTTGGGGCTGCGAGATGGAAAGAGACGAGTGGGAGCAAGAATGGCGACTGGGAAGACAGGGTTTTTTTTCTTTGTTTTTTTGTTGATCTGAGAAGAGGATACTGAAAGGATATTGAAGGGTAAAGACGAAGGGCACGGGAAGCAAAAAGGGAAGTTTTGGTGACGGAGGAATATATGGCGTCACCAAAAAAATAAACAATCGCAAAAAAAGAAAAAAAAAACGACGAGCGACAAATCATTGCATAAAATACATTTTTTTGCCACGGTTGTGAATTTTTCGTCGCAAAAAAATTTCATTGGCAACGACATCCTTTACCGTCTCAAAAACATGGTTTTTGCGACGATTTTTGAACCGTCGCAAAAAGTTCCGTGTCCAATGCTCCCTTTTCTAATAGTGAAAATCAATCAATCCAAACGGATTGTAGGGTTATTACAATTTAAAGTTGTTGAATATTTTGTAGCAAGCAATTATATATTGATATTGATTTCAAGCGTGCAATATGTGGATTAGAGTTGCTTGAAACTTCTAAGGGTTGGTCTGGTGATAAGGTCTTGAGTTTTAGGGGTGTGCTTCTTCCAAGATTTAGGGATCAAAACTTTTTAGGTGTTAACAAGCCATTGGATTGGGAGAAAATCCTTGAATTAATTGTGGTGTACTTACAAAAAATTTCTTACAAAGGGCTTGTGCACCTCTGAGAATTAGTCGAGTTTTAAAACAACACCTTGATGCTAATAAATATAAAAAAAATGTGTGTTAGAATTAATGCTTCTCTATTTTAAATTAGGTTAAGTAACTAGACTAGTTCAATTAGACATCCTTACATACTTTCAACTAAGAGGTCAAGTCTTATTATGACACTTTCTTGTATTGGTGTAGTTGTTAGGATTGTGTGTGTTTTTTTTAATGGTGGTTGAGTTGTTTTATGCATATATATGGTTGGACCTTCTTATATAATTGATTATCTAATTTAATGTAATTTGTTTATATTATAGACAATCATCTATCTATTGACAAAAAAAAAATAAAAATAAATTAGGTTGTTTTATGTTTTTAAAAAACTACCATGTTTAAATTTTCATAGCATAAAACTTTTTAGTTTGGTGTAATTAACTAATTCGTAAATTGTTGTCTTATTATATATTTTGATGTCAGTAATGCTACGCTCCAGGAAATTCTTCAGGAAGAGGTGGGCCCCACCTGGTGAAGAATTAAAAAAGGAAAAAAATGAAACGCGTGAGGGAAGTGAGGGAAGTGAGTGGTTGGCTCCCCTTTTCTATTATTATATCAACAATAAATAGGATGGGTCCCACCTAGGAAAATAAAAAAATAAAAAAATAAAAAAATAATAAAAAGAAAAAAAGAAAAGAAAATGTGGACTGCAAACAAGCCTACTCTTTTTATTAATTTTAATTTTAATTTTAATTTTGATTTTTTTTTTTTTAAACAGAAGCAACTATTACATCTATTATCAATAATATTTCGTAAGTGATACATGTGTTTGAAAAATAATTTAATTTTTTTATGTCATCAATTGATTGTTTTTCTCTAATTTAGATTTTATTTTATTTTATTTTATATTTTTTAATTCTTCACCAGGTGGGACCCATCCTATTTGTTGTTGGTATGCCAGTAATTAAATAAAATATTAAATAAAAAAATTAAAAAATATTAAATAAAAAAATTAAAAAATATTAAATAAAATAAAATAAAATCTAAATTAGAGAAAAACAGTCAATTGATGACATAAAAAAATTAAATTATTTTTCAAACACATGCATCACTTACGAAATATTATTGATAATAGATGTAATAGTTGCTTCTGTTTAAAAAAAAAAAATCCAAATTAAAATTAAAATTAAAATTAATAAAAAGAGTAGGCTTGTTTGCAGTCCACATTTTCTTTTCTTTTTTTCTTTTTATTATTTTATTATTTTATTATTTTATTTTTTTTATATTTTCCTGGATGGGACCCACCCTATTTGTTGTTGATATAATAATAGAAAGGGGGAGTCAACCACTTCTTCCCTCACTTCCCTCACGCGTTTCATTTTTTTTCCTTTTTTAATTCTTCACCAGGTGGGGCCCACCTCTTCCTGAAGAATTTCCTGGAGCTCCTTCCTGGAGCGTAGCATTACTGATTTTGATGTAGCATGTGGGTTTGGATTTTTTTAGGGGTACTTACCAATTAGTCCTATTCACTAGACTTATTTACTTACAGGTCCTAACTAATAAATTTAACACTATAAAAATAAGAGAGTGATAAATTTATCACTAAAAAATTATTCATAAAAAAAGAGACTGATAAATTTATCACTATAAAATTATTCATAAAAAAAAAGACTGATAAAATTTGTCTTTATCACTTAATAAATATATCAAATAGGACTTAATGGGTAATAAGTCTCAAAGTAGGACCTATTGGGTAATAAGTCTCCCAAGTAGGACCTATTGGTAGTTTACCCATTTTTTTAAGGGAGAAATACATATTAGTGCCGATTAGGGAAATATTTATAAAAAAATAAAAAATAACATAAATATTAATAATAAAATCATTATCTTTTTCAAATTTGTATAATAATTTTTCAAAATCCACTCTAAATAGTAAATATTCCTTTTTTTTAAACCTTTATTGTGAGCGTGCATGTTATGTTAAGTTATGTTATTTCTAGAAGATTATTTTTTATTCAATAGATATTTTTAATATAAGAATAAGGTTGTAATAAATGGTAAATGCTAACAAATGTACCTGTAATATTAAAATTTGTGTAAAAAAAAAAAAATTAAAATTAGTGAAAAAAACTATAAATTGAATAAAAGATTATTTTAAAATTAGTAAAAATTGTATTGTATTCTACAATTTTTTTTTTTTTTTTTTTTTTTGCATACCCATTGACATTTGCTAGTAAAACCACAATAAATTATCAAAATTCAAAAACTCGCATCATTTTGCTCGGTTTTGGTTAGTGTGTGCTTATGACTCACAAAATCATGCACTAATCAAAATTAATCATAATGAACGTTTTTAGTGTAGAATCAAACAAAACAACGGTGCCCGATTTAATTTTTTTAAAATAAATAATATACTAGTTGCCACATGGAGGTAAAATAAATAAGTGTATGTATATAAATGAGTGAAGTGTGTAATACCAACGTTAAGTAAACGTTATCTATATGTATTTATTATGAAAGTCGGCAGCCGTATAACGACTAGGTAACCATAAATGTGTATGCACAGATATGTCAATGCTCACGAGATGGGAATAGATCTCAACTGCCAACCCATAACTGTGTTGTTTTTATGGATAATAATTGATGAAAAGTATATACCCATAAAACTATATGTTGAGATTTGTTCATTTTTTTGTGATAATGATATATTTAATGAAATTATTTGGTGAAAAGAATAATTTTTAATTTTTTACGTGGACATATAAGTAACACATGAATAAATAATGAAATTATGAAATGACACCTAAACAGATAGGTAGACAATAAATAAATAGAAAGATAGATAGGAATAAAATAACCTTTTAAATTATAATTATCCTTTTGACCTTAAAAATTCTAGAAACGAACCTCTAAGAGTATTTCCAATGGTTCACCAAATTTTTCATCAAATCTGAGTAAAAAAAAAACAATTTTCTCAATCTGATACAGACTGCTCTAATGGTTGTCATCAAAGCAGGGGTCGACTGGTTAGTGTATTTTTTTTTTTTTTACCTCTTTGAACCTTTTGACCTATTTGAACCAAAATATTTGCAAGGGAACCGGTCCACCGGTTGGTCAACCGGCCAGTCAACCAGTTGGTCGCCCGGTTGGTCTCCCCTAACGGTAACGCACAGTAAAATGGTGAAATCTGGAGCTTGTTCTCATTTTGGTGAAACTTTTGATGAATTCTCGATTTGATATTGATTTGGTGAAACCGTTGGAGCACCAAAAAGTCACTTTTTCACCAAAATTTAAATCTGATGCCAAGTTTGATGAAGTGTTGGAGATGGTCTAACTGAATATTTGAAGGTGCCCCTGCCACCAAATGTTGTACAAATGAATCATGAAAATTAATTTAATAGTACCTTCTAAGTTTGAATGCTATTTATTTTTATTTTTATTTTAAAGTGTAGTGTATTATTAGAGATGTTGGTTAAGAATCATCGTGTCCAAATGTATTTAGATCTTCGATTTAAATGGAAATTTTTTGGTGACAAATGAAAATAAACAAAAAAAATTTTTTTACAAAACTTCTTTTAATTTTTATCCTCGACTTATTTTCAAATCATTGTTTTGAACTCTAATTATGATAAGGTTTTTAAAAGTTCATTTGAAATTCGAAATTCATTTGTTATGTAAATAAGTTAAATTTAAATTCATTTAAAATTCGTTACTCTGAGCTCGCTTGTAATCGGCTCGATTACTACTCATTTCAGATCTTCTTGAAAATAAATCAAGCTTGAATATATTTTGAAACTCGTTTAGTTTTCAAATCAAATTTAAATAATTTACTAGTCGGATCGATTTAGCTCGTTTACATTCTTAATTCAAAAAATTCGAGCCCTCTACACAATGTGGTAGGAATTTTTAAACATAAAAATCTCGAAACATGTCGACCATAAATACATTCACTACAAAAATGCAAAAATTTAGGTATAACTCTGCTTTAATTGTTGCATATCTATGTGAACTAATTTCAACTCTGCTCTAGTTTTTGCATATCCGTGTAAACTAATTACAACTCGGCTTTGCCATGTGGAATTACTAATTTGTACCTAAATTTTTTGTATTCTTGTAGTCAATGTATTTACAACATGCTTCAATTAAGCAATTTTTTTGGGAAAAAATTATTTAATACTCCTAAAACAACTACATGTGATAGTTCAACTTGATTTTTTTTAAGGAGACTTATTTATAAGTCATTTTTCAGACACTTATGGTAGGCTAAGTCTTGTGTAATTTATTATAGAGTCTCAAGTCCTATTTAGATAGGAATATATTCCACAAGATCCTACATAAACGTAACGTGACGTGACACTTACATTAACGTAACGTAACGTGACACCTATATAAACGTAAAGTAACGTGACACCTACATAAACGTAACGTGACACCTACATAAACGTAACGTAACGTGTCACGTTACGTTTCGCAAACTTAATGAGTTTTTATTTTTTAAAATTGAATGTGAAAATGTTGCTGGTTTATGTTGGTGTCACGTTTTTTTTTTTTTTTTTTTTTATCGGCAAAGAAAAATTTCATTTAACAGCAAGAAATTAAAGGTACAAATAGATGACATGCATTGAGAGAGATTCAGACAGTATAAAAATACCCCTACTACTGCTACTCGCATTTATACAACCAACTCCTTAGCCTCTCGTTTTTTTTTTTACCAAAAAAAAGTTAAGAAGAACTTAACTAAAATAAAAACATGACACCCCACAAAATCAACCCACCACCCAAACTAAAATCTATTCAATCTAACCACTATGTTGGTGTCACGTTACGTTTCATATAAATATGATCTATGGCAACATTCAATTTCCTATAGATCATAGGTGTCACGTTACGTTTATGTAGGTGTCACGTTACGTTACGTTTATGTAGATATGATCTATGGTAACATTCAATTTCCTATATAGGAAATTGAATGTTGCTATAGATCATAGGTGTTACGTTACATTTATGTAGGTGTCATGTTACGTTACGTTTATGTAGATATGATCTATGGTAACATGTAATTTCCTATATAAGAAATTGAAATTGCATGTTACCATAGATCATAGGTGTCATGTTACGTTTATGTAAGTGTCACGTTACGTATAGAAAATTAAAATTGCATGTTACCATAGATCATAGGTTGCAATTTCCTATATAGGAAATTGAAATTACCACTTTTGGCGACTAAACTTCTTTTTAGTAGCCAAAAAGCCTCACTTTTGGCTACTAAATTTTTTTTAGTCGCCAAAAGGCCTTACTTTTGGCTACTAAATTTTTTAGTCGGTAAAAGCCTCACTTTTGGCAACCAAACATCTTTTTAGTCGCCGAATGCCTCACTTTTGGCTACTAAATTTCTTTTGGGCGCCAAAGGGCCTTACTTTTGGCTACTAGAATTTTTTTAGTTGGCAAAAGCCATATATCAGCGACTAAACAGATTTTTAGTTGCCAAAACTTATACTTTTGGCTACTAAATTTTTTTAGTCACCAAAAATCTTCCCTTTTGGCTACTAATGCTTTTTAGTCGGCAAAACCTATACTTTCAGCGACCAAAAGTGATTTTTTAGTTGCTAAAAATACCTTTTCTTGTAGTGCCAGTAGCTCTAGTGTCCCCCTTAAACTAATTTCACATGCATTACCACTACAATGTGATCATACAAGACACAGTTTTCAACAATTTAGTAAATGCTACTACAATCAATTGTCAATTAAAATCAAATATAAAGTGATTAAATTCATAAAAATCACTGACAATTGGGGATATAGCATTTCAATGCTTTCTTCAACAGCATCTATGCATACATACGTATATATATATATATATATATATGTATATACACATACAGGCCACTATATTCATAGATCCATCAAATCTGTTACAGTGCTAGTGCTACCCATGTATATATTATATATATGCATTGTCTCAAAAATCTGCAATCTTCTTCAACAATGGCGGTTGGTTGAAGAAGATGATGGGGAAAGTCGAGATCCGAAGTTGATTGAAGCCATTGTTGAAGAGGAGATGGAGAGGGGAGAGAGATTATGGTTTGATTTGGGTTTGATTTAGAAAATAATTAATATATATATAGATAGTTTGGTCATTTTATAAGACATTATTCTTATAGACATAATAAATTAACGCCTGGACTTTGGATAAATAAAATTCAAAATTGAATTTTTCAACCGAATCTTTTTTTAGTAACTTCCTAAATGCAGTAACTAAAAAAAATCCAAAAAGCAAGTATATAAGTATTACCAAAATTATTTTGTTTACTCACTTGTAAATGCAAGTATATATAAGTAGTATTATTATTTTTTTAATGTTAAAACAATTAATTAAGCCATTTTTAAAAATAAAAAAAAAATGGAACTTGAACTTGAACTATATGTAGTGATCATGTATACTAGCCGTTAATATATATTTAGAGAGCACAAATTAACAAAATCTTAAACCAAAAACTAAAGTCAGAACTTCTATTTCATATTCATATCTCAGCCTTCAATGTTAGTTGAAACCTTCTACATTATTAAACCAATGACTTGACTTTCAATAGTTTGTAAATTGTACATACATATATATATATATAAACTGAAGACATATATATATATATATACTGAAAACATGTATGTAAAGATTATAAGCACTTTCCAACATCAATCAGTTGGTGTTTTGCTCTGTGCAGAAAGAGGGTGTCAATGAATCCCCAGCAGTTCCTCCTTGTATGCCTCTCTCTCTTCTTGCCATTTTTTACACATCTCTCTCTCGCCGATGTTGGCACTGCTGCCAGCTATGCCCCACCATATATACGTAAGTACCCACTCCACAATTACAATCAATCATTAACAAATCATAACCAATTCTTTCCATACTGAGGGATGCGGAAATGGATTACATAACTAAACACAACTATCTCACATGAACGGAATTTTATCTATTTTTGATGGATTCTACACCTATGTATGAGATTTGGTGTCTAATTTTGTGATTAATTTTTGTACAAGTAGAAAAACTGATCTCCGTATCTCACATTTACATTCGAGACAGGGATAAAAAAAATTTAGAGACAGAAAATCCTAACCTGATTTTCAAAACATGATTTTTTTTTTTTTTTTTAATGTGTTGTCGTTGGATGGTTGGATTGAAACAGCCACCGCGTGCAGCGGCAACGACGGGTCTCAGTTTCCGTCAAGCAATCTGTTCGCGGCAGCCGGAGAGGGGATATGGGACAATGGGGCAGCTTGTGGGAGGCAATACTTGGTGAGGTGTATTAGTGCAGCAGCACCAAATAGTTGCAATCCAAGTCAAACAATACAAGTGAAGATAGTAGACAGGGCACAAACATCAGCTTCAAGGCCTTCAAGGGGTGGAACCACCATGGTTCTCTCTACTACAGCTTTTGGAGCAATTGCCAATGGATCACCCCCATCCATTAACATTGAATTTCAACAGTAAGACTTTTTTCTTTTCTTTTCTTTTTGCATTAATTGGTAGGAGAATTTATAAATATCACAACATTATGCCCTCTTAAGAGAGTCGAACCCAAATTCTCAACTACCGAGATAATAAGACTACCAACCAAATGTCACTAAAATACTTGGGTATTGGCCTCCTTGCATTATTCTTCATTTTCTTTGAACATCGAAGCTTTTTTATTGAAATTGTTTCCGTTTTGCAGCATACATATAGTAGCTTATTATTATTATTAGCCTCCAGGTTTTCATTTAGTTTTGTCCAAATAATATTTGGATGCCCCATGTGTTTAATAATCCAGCAAAGGTTTGCATAATTATTATACACACATCCAAATATCATTTCGACAATACCCTTTTGTATATCGAAATTGTTAATTAGGTCATGTTTCTGTTTAAATATTATGGCAAGTTGAGTGCATCATTAGTGACGCATCTTTACAAACAATAAAATTAATTATTCTTTTGCTATAAATAAAATAAATAATGCAACAAGTGTTTAGACTCAGAAGTTTTGTTTGATTAGGAGATTATAATATAAGATTGAGATTATTTTATTAAAAAAATAAAAATAAATAAAAACTACTAAAAAATCAATACTAAACTCCATTATAAATGTAACAGCACAAGAAGCAAAAAATAATTAATTTATTGATTAATTAATTAAGGTTACCCTTGTTAATTAAGATATTTGTCAACAGTCGAGATTACCCTTGTCAATTAGTAATTATTTTCAACATTCACATGAGTAATTTTAATGTACTTCCAAGAAGAATACACAAGAGAGGGTATATTAGGTTTTGTATTTTTGTGTTTTCGTCTTCACACATTGACCTGAAGGAATTTTTCATGTGCAGGGTTTGAAGTGGACAACAGCAAAAGACATATATGTATAATTCTATCAACTATTATAGGAGGGAGCTGATGATCATTCTTTTGTTACTTTTCTCCATAGTCTCCACCTAGACATTGAATAATTTATATTAGTTCCTAATTTTTATTTTTATTTGCTCAACAACAAATGACCTAGCAAGAATAATTTTTCCATACACTTTCGGCGGAGTAATTATTTAGTATTTTGAATATTTTTACTATGGTGATGTTGTCCATTCAATAGCATGGAGAAATGATAGTATGGGAAATGACAAAATACTATTAGTTGGACACACAATCACGTGATATTCTCAAAACACTAGATAATTTCTGCTTGATGAGCTTAGATTATGTTTAGTTCATGAATTTTGGTAGGAATTTGAAAATAAAAAGTGAAAAATTAAGTGAAATGTGAATGAAATATAACTATAATTCATCACCTCTTTCATTTTTCATTTCAAATTTTTACTTAAATTTATGAGTCAAACACAATCTTAGCGTGTTTGGGTGGGAGGTTAGTTTGATTAGGTGTTTTTTTGACTAAGTCTTTGTATAAGATTAGTTGGGAGTCACATTCCATCTTAGCTGAAATGTGTTTCCTTTTGCTTTGATGTTTTGTTCTTGGTCTTTTTTATGTAATTTTGTTGTTGGTATTTTGTACCTTTTTTTTATCATTTGCATCAATATATTCTTCTTTTGTTGATGAAAAAAAAAAAAATTCAACTCAATGACTATTCATTTTCCAGTAACCCTTGCCTAAATTTAAGAGTAATTACAGTTTATTCTCTTAAACTATCAGTTAATATCACTTTACACCCTCAAAAAAAAAAAAAAAAAAAAAAGAAGCTATACTTTGTCATCTTAAACTATCAATTTATATCAATTTGAACCTTACAATAAAAATTTGTATATAAATTGATTAAAAAAAAAATATGTGATTTGCACATAACATCTCAAATATTGTGGAATGCCTAAAATTATCTGCTTCTTTATTTTTCTTTTCTTTTTTCTTCTTTTGCCATAGTATAGACAGTCATAACTGCTAAGGCAGATCAAAAAAGAATGGAAAAAGAAGTTAAAAAATGAGAAAGAGAATAATAAGGACATTTTAAATATTTCTTTAAAAAATTCACTCAATGGGCTAAGGAATTTTATCAACTATGCTTGTCTATTGAATTTCATCAACAAAAAAACTTCCGTTGATAAAAGAAAAGAAAAAAATCAAACACCTTTTTTAAGTGGAAATTGGAAATGCATTTAAAAGATATTTTCCTTTCCTGGAAAATATATATTGCACACCTCTCTAAAAAAAATTTAAAAAAAAAGTACAAAGTAACAAATGCATCTTAAAGATGGATATGGGGATGTTGCTATCACTTTGGTGAGAGAATTAAGAGAAGATTATGAGGGTCAGTCTTTATGGGTAGGTTTGGTTTGTGTTTCTGAAAAAAATTTCAAAAATTTTCTCTACAAACAAATTTCAGAAATTTTCTCTACCAAACAAATTTTCCAAAAAAATTTCCCAAAACACACAAACCAAACAAGTTTTCCAAACAAATCTCTCTCACACACACATCAAATCAATCACTTTTTCCAAAACTCTCTCTCAAAACAATTTTCCAAAACAAATTTCCCAAAAAACCAAACCAAACATGTTTTCGTACTTTTTATCTCTAAAACACATCTCTCAAACACAAACCAAACATACCCAATGTTTCTGTGAATGTTATTATTTGTCATAAACTTTAAATATGTATATATACATATATATATTATTTTATATATAAAATGATTCTCAGTATAAAATATATATATATATATATATATATTATTTTTCTTCCATCGTGAATTCTTTTTCTATTTTATATTTTAAAAAACTTATTATCCTATTAGAAATTACTTTTATGGTATTAAATTTTTTTTTTATGTATATATAATTTATATATCATGCATACATACATACATGTGTGTTTTGTGTATATGGTGAAAAAAATTATTTTTCTTTTGGCTCCTCCGATAATAAAATCCTGGTTCTATCCCTAGAATTCGGTTGATACCTTGCTATGATTTGAATTGTTCATGTTAGACTTATTTATTTTGATGATTTATTTAATTATGTTTTAATTTATTTAAAAGAGAAAAATAGAATCCAAAATTTATTTTGATGATTTATTTAATTACATTTTAATCAAAATTTATTTTGATGATTTATTTGAAATAGAAAAATAAAATCAAAATTTATTTTGTCCCATTATTTCTCATCTAAACCTTTATCCTAAATGTTGTTAGAATATATTTAATATTTGATTAAATCAGAAGTTCAAATAGCCCAAAACAAAGGTTCAAACAGTCTAGCACAACAGCAGTTCAAAAGGTTCAAGTGGAAGATATTTAAATTAGTAATGATGGAAGTACAACGGCTATAAACGGCTATAAAGGTTCAAAAGGCCAAAATGTTCAAAAGGTTCAAGTGGAAGATATTCAAATTTGTAATGATGGAGTGGAAAATATTCAAATTGATAATGATTGAAGTACAACGGCTATAAACGGTTATAAATTCAAATGAATACAATGGCTATAAACGACTATAATTTTCATTAAATATACCAAAGCTTATAATGTAAACAAGTTACAAAAAAAACTTGAAAATATTCTTTGATCTATAATCACTCATATCTATTCTCAGAAATTATACACTAAGCCTTATAGCTTTAAGCCCATCTTTCCTGTGTGAGGTTTACAGAAAAACCAGAGTTTCATTTTTATATCTATCTTTGAGAAATAATTATTGTAGATTTCTGTGAAAGCAAAAACACCTTATTTTCAACATTATAAGACTGTAGTACACTCAGTGTTCTTGAATTAGAAAGTCTGTGTAAAATCTGTGGAGGATTGCTCCATCTGTGAAAAAGTTGCTAACACCCTGTTGTAGACGTCCCCGAACGTCCAGGGAGGAGATCCCGTTTTGTTCATTGGGCTCACTACAGTTCAGGACTCAATGTCACGGTCCTGTATCTAATCTCGCAGAGTGCAATGCAAGACCGATGAATCATCAAAGAATCCAAATCCGGCAAATCGTTTTTGAAAACAGATTTTTTGAAAGAAGTGCCAAACATGGACTGCTTTGCCAGATACAGTGTCGTCACCTAAATATTTTATTTTAGGGGAATTTAGGAAATCCTGACTCGTTGCCTAAGGCCACGTGTCCGTCATCACCAAAGTTGCCTCGGCTCGGGAACTTGGGTACGATTGGAGAAGGTCACTTCGTGAGCACCCCCGCTCGCCCGATCAAAGATCAGCCTCTACTAACCATGATATCGAGTTTTGAAAACATTATGTGCTCTTATTCCGGTTATTAGCCTAGATTTACTACGTTTTTTTTTTTTTTTTTTTTTTGATTGGCAAAAAGAAAATTTTATTGATGGAAAAGACAAGTACAAGGTACAAGGCAATATGCATCAATAAAGAAAAAAGGGGTGCAGAAACATCACAATGCGCTAAATGATCCCAACTAGGTTGGCACCATAGAGCTCACCCTATCATTTGCTAGCACCCCAAAGTTGGTGAGGGACCAACGAAGAAAGAAACAACCAACAAACCAAAAGCTAGCACCAGATCAGGCCAACATACATAAGCTAAAACCATTACTATTACTAAAGACTTTATGCTCATTATGCTGGCATACCCTCCCAAGGCAAGTCAGATCAAATTAGGGACTGCCCATCTACACCAATTTGCACAGAAGCAACACAAGTAGAGGCACAGCAGAGGTGAAGCAAAGCAGAACACAAGCAGATGTTGGCCAACATAGCTGCATAGCAGGCAGAGCAACAGAGCAGATTTGCATTCATCTACACCAAACACCAAACTTCCCAGACTATAGCAATTCAGCCTTCCCCAAGCAGCAAATCAGAACAGCATAACCCTCATCAGAAATGTGGTAATTGAACTGAAGCCTTGCATCAAAACAAAACTTCTAACACTGCTCTGCAGGAGTACCTAAACGCACAGCAGACAGAATTAGTAGAGCATAGCAGTTCAGCCAAGCAGAACAGAACAAACAGAAACTGCTGAAATAGCCAAAAATCAGATCAGCAAAATAGCTAAGCATAGCAGTTGGGGAATCCACCAGCCAGCAAACAGCACAGACATCAGAGATTTACTACGTGATGCGCACAGCATACAAGTATAGACCAGATCGCCTGAATTGGAACAAAACATCTCGTGTTTATTTTTGAAAGCGGTTTGCTACTCGTAAGTAGGCTAAAATGTGGATTTGCCACCCTCGGGTGGGCTTAGAAAACGTAATGATTTGCCACTCTCAAGTGGGCTTAAAACTTACAGTCAATGCATTATTCCAATTCAGATAATCCAACCTTCACCCACAAGCATTCAGGTAGGTATATCACATAAGCACATAGCCTCATGGTAACCATGCTATCATGGCAGTCACTCACACACATGCAAGGATGCTAAAGCATAAACACTTACCGAGTACTCCAAGCCAAAACAGAAGCTATGTTAGAGATCCATGCATGATCCTAACTATGCTGAAATGTCTAATGCAACACATGCAGGAATGCAACTACAATAGGCTCGGCTATTCTAAAGATGGCATGTGAAATGCTACAACTAACAAGTATTCAACTCGGAATTGAAATACAATGCAGTTAGTATGATGCGCCGAGCCCGGTGCATACAAGACAGATGAATGGATGCAAACATGCGAGCATAAGTATGCTAATTGAAACATGCCCTAAATAACCATCATAAGCTGGTAAATAAAAAGGAGAAAGATGTGGGGTTAGAAGACATACATCACACACACGCACACTTATTACACAATTGCCCTCGCTCGGAGGGTCCGAATAAATAATACAGTCCAAATAAATAATTAACTACTCTAGCTAATTAAATATTACAAAACCCTAATTAATTAACAAATTAACTAGGAAAGCGAATAAACTAGCATGCAAGTTATAAAATGGACTGCCTCAGCTCTTGTTCTGAATGATGAAAGATGCATGCGTGCTTGGGTCACTTTGTCGGGAAATTCCTTGCGATGCCCCGATTTGCCTCTGTTTTGCAATTGGTCCTAGAACACTGTACAAAACTTCCGAAGGCTGCTAACTAGTTTTTGCTGCTGGATTCCGATTTGCTGCAACAGAGAGCAAGAAAGGGGCATGGCAAAGTATTTTCAACACATGTGTGCACACCTCGATCCTCGTGCCACCAATCACGCATCTCGATGCATGATGGCCGAGGAGTCGAATTGCACGACTCGATGTGAAATGAATGCACATGACAACACAACAAGGCCTAGACTCCATCATGGTTAATCCGGAGTGTCGGCGACCGGGAATTGAGACACGTTTCGTCACTTTGAGTACGAAACGTCCCTCGTTTCTCGTGCTTGGGCTAACTCCTATCCCAAACACAATGCAAATGAAATGGCATACACAATGCGACTAACATGTAACCTAGCATACGCAATGCTATGGACTAAAATAGCATACACAATGCACGTGGCATAACATGTCATACACAATGCTCTAACATGCAACCTAGCATACACAATGCTATGGACTAAAGTGGCATACACAATGCAAGATGGACTTACACCAATATGAGTGGACCTCAGCCACACTCACATCAGTGGCCATATGATGAAAATGAGACAACCGAAATACATGCAAACATGCACGAATGCAAAGGACTGATCCTAAGGCACAACATGCAACTCTAACAAGGCATGGAAAGGAATGAAATATGGCATGGGATGGCACATAATATAGCTCTGAAATGGCATAAAAGATGGTCCCAAAACATGCAAGTATGTCACACAATGCAAGCTAGATGGCCGAATACCGAAACTAGTGAAGTGCGTTACACTAGAGGTATACAAAGCAATGCACAAATGGCAAAACCAACCCCAAACAGACCCTAGGCAGGTCTGAAACAGTAGGGAAATGACCTAAAATGATGGCTCGGAATGCAAAGAAATAGAGCTCATTCAAAGGTCGGTAAATGAGGCATTCATGCACAACTCTCAAGCACACTTAAAGAGGAGAAAACATGAGGATATGGTATTCACATAAGCTCTGAAATATGATGTAAAATGACCCCAAAGCATGGAAACACCTCAGTATATGCATGCAATGGACCTCGAAACTCAAGGCTAAGCATGGACATTGAACTACAAGCATGCAAAACAAGAATCATTCGACCATGAAACCCAAAAATAGAGCTAGGGCAGTCCAAAATATGCACAAAATCAGTTCAAGGCATAGTCAAAATGTGCCAGAATCAAGGGTCAACAAAGTATGCAAAGAAAGCTAGTGAACCATAAGTTGTACTACAACTATATAAAGCATATGAGAGCTCACAAAAGCAGCCAAAAAAAGAAGTATGCCATGCCAAAAATATGCCAAAAAACCCACTGAAACTCAGTCAATGCATGCAAGAATGATAGCTCCTTTGGAGAGCCATGTAGGGGTTGTTCTACACATGCAAGATAGACATGCAAAATGGCAAAAACCACCTCTGGACAGAGGTTATGAGGGCCCTAAAAACTCATCAAAATGCCTGAAATAAAGCTACGAAGCATGCAAGTAAAAGCCCCTTTGAAAGGCCTTGAATAGGATTGCTCTACACATGCATAATAGACATTCAAAATGGCCAAAAGGGCTCTGGACAGAGCTCATGCAGGTCATAAAACTCACAAATAATGGCCTGAAATATGGCTTCAAAACATGCAAATAGGGGCTCCTTTGTAAGGCCAATAAAGCTAGTAAACAAAACAAGGGGTGAGAGGGTCACCCCTCTCTAATTTTGAGACTCAAAAACATATGTTAGCCACTGAAAATCCATTGGATTTCAGTGGCTAAAAGGCCAAACCAAGGCCAACACAAATGCTCTAATGCATAGCTCAAAACATGAGGAAATGAAGCATGCAAGGGGGTAGATGACCCCCAACATAAAAATGACCTTAATCAAACTTGAAGAGGAGCTCAAAACAAGACTTTTTTTCGTTTATGACGAAGTCCAAAAATGCTTGCAAATAGAGCTAAGATATGAAGCAAAATAATGCTACAAAGAGGGAAATAAAGACTTACCCTTGTAGGGAAGACCTCCAGCAACTTCTGGACCAAGGTAGGAACTCTTCAACCTCTGAAAATCAGCTCCAAGTTGCTTAGGTTGATAATGGAGGTGTTGTGCTTGGAGGTGTAGTGCAATGGGTGCAAGAACAATGGAGTTTAAAGCTTTGAAGAGAGAGATATATAGGGAAGTGTATGTATGCTTGAGGCCAAAAATTCTGAACCTTGCAAGTGGAGAGGAGGGTTCTCTTATAGCGAAAGAGGTCTAAAGCATCTCTTGGAAGCTTGGAAGCAAGATTAAAACATCCTCCATACACGTGTATGGAGGATGCAGCAAATGCCTCCAGCTAGCACAGCTGGAAGCAACTCAGGAAGACAAAACAGGAGGGAGTAGGCCGACCAGTTCAAGGTCAGCCGACCAGGCCAAGTGGTCGGCCAGGCACCTTTTGTGGTCGGCCAGCCAGGTCAAAAGGTCCAACTCAAAACTAGGTGGTCGGCAGCCCATATTGGTGGTCTCCCAGGTGAATACAACTCAGTGGTGATATGGAGAGACCGAAAATGTGGCTCAAAAGTGAGGGAGACAAGGGGTCAAAAGGTTCAATCAACAAAGGTGGTCGGCCTACCCATATTGGTAGTCTCCCAGGTGAATGCAACTCAGTAGTGGTATGGGAGACCCGAAATTGTGGCTCAAAAGTGAAGGAGACCACCTACTTGTCAAGAAAAACTGGCCGACGGAGAAAGGTGGTCTCCAAGAAGAAAAGGCGGTATCCCACCTACTACCACCTTCCTAACAATGAAACTAGGGTCCATGCCAAAAATGAACCCACACCGATGCAAAACGAGGGTTCGGGGTCCAAAACGCGCAGCCGG
>JAPPVO010000007.1:44923951-44960431 GCA_030407325.1 Camellia japonica
CATTTTTGACCGACCTTAAGACTCAGACATCACCGATTGAGCGCTTGGTGATGTTGCATATCGTGCTTGTCAGAGGTTTCAGAGTCTCGGCTGCGAGCCTTGCCTCCGGACTTCCGGGACTCTTTTCATGCCTTGCCTTGGTTTGCGAATCAGGCTCTGTTTTCTCTGTTTTCTCTTCCCAAAGGGAGGGAGAGGTCTCGTAGATCATCTCTCAATGGCCGTAGGCTACGTTTTGGTCGTAGGCCATTTTGCCCGTTTGGAGCCCGGTTTCCGGTTTTCGGAGCCGTTGGCCGGCGCCTCGGTTCGGGGACCACTAACCACCTCCGTTTGCTCCGATTTTTGGCACATACTATTTTCTCCCTTTTGAGGGACACTGTGGTCCGAGAGACCAACTTCGTGGTCGAACACCACTTCCAGTGCCTAACAGCCTGTTTTCGGGGCCCCGAACTGCGTGTTTTGGCCCCCGACCTTCGTTTTGCGTTTGGGCATCCGTCTTGGTCCATTTTTGGCAGGGACCTTATTTTCATTGTTAGAAAAGCTTGTAGGGGGTGGGAGGCCGAATTTGCTGAAAAGCCAACTTTTTTTGAGTCCAAAGTGGCTCAGCATGAATCCGGGAGGCAGAGAAAAATCTGCGCGGCTTCACCAAAAGGGCATAATCTTTGCACAAGAAGAATTAATATATGAGGCCACCACCATTGGAAAGCTTACTTCCGGGGCTTCATTTTTCACTCAAGAATCTCCTAAGTCCAGGTCCGGGGGGAGGAGATATGGTTGGTTGAAGTCCGGTTGGACCGAATCTGCGCGGCTTCACGGAAACTGGCAAAACTTTTCCACAGGAGGAATTTTGATGCAAGATTGAGGCATTGGAAAGCTAACTTTGGGGCTTCATCCTAGGGGGTGGCCAGCCACTTTACCCCTTTGACCTGGCCGGCTAGCCACCTTTTTCTGGCCGGCCGGCCACTTACCTGGTGGATGACCTTTTTTGCCCTTTTGAGTTGGCCGGCCATGATCCTTGTCCCAAGTGCATTCCAGCCCTGTATTTTGTTCTAACTTCACCCATGTCCGAGGGTTTGGCCTTTGGAGGGAAAAATTGAATTTGAATCTCCCCCCCCATTTTTCCACCCTTTTCACTCCTTTGCCTATAAAACCAGCCCTCCCCTTCAGTTTTAGAGGTTAGAAATTTTGGTTTAAGCCTCTTGCATCAAATCTCTCCCCCTCTCTACTCCAAGCACCAAAAATCTTCAAATCCTACACCATTTTACACTACACCTCATAGCACAAGGCCTCCATACTCCATACCAGCAACTTGAGGCTGTTTTTTCAGAGTTTAGAAGCACCCAAACTTGGTCCAAAGGCTTGTCAAAGATTGGTCTTCAAGGGTAAGTCGTCTTTCTTCCTCTTTTTGGCCCTATTTTTGCATACAATCTAAGCTATACTTGCTTGCATATTTGGGCTCCGACCTAAACTGTAAATAGTCTTATTTTGACCCCTCTTCATGTTGATCAAGGGACTTTTGCTGTTTGTGAGCTCCCTTTTCACTCTTTGTGTTTAAACCTCTTTTTAGGCCTTATTTTGCATAGTATTTTAAGCTTGCATGTGCACTGTTTTGGGTTTGGTCCTAACTGTAAAATACCATGTTTTGGGCCCCTCTTCAACATTGTTGAAGGGCCCTCCTCTGTTTGGGGCCAGCAGCCATCACTTGCTTCTTTGTCCCTCTTTAGCCCATTCTTGCATAATAGTTTAGCCATACTTGTGTTTGTTTTCCTGGCTTGTTATAAACTGTAAAGTGCTTCATTTTGAGCCCCTCTTAAACTTTGTTGAAGGGCTCTTGGCCATTTAGGCCAGCAGCTGCTACTTGCTTCATTATCTCTATTACGGGGCCATTTTTGCATGCTAGCTTAGTCCTATTTGTGTTCACTATTTGGCCTTGCTTAAAACTGTAAATATGCTTGTTTTAGGACTGTCTTGATTCTGTATTCATACTCTTCATTTCAAATAACGCATGCTTTGCATAGCCATAGGTCATTCCATGTACCTAATTTCAAGTTTCGAGTCTCATTTCATGCATCGGGTGCCATGTTTCCATGTTTCAGGGCTGTTTTGCATCATATTTTAGCGCTGAAATTTTCTTGTTTGCATATCATGTTCCATGCCTTACCATGCTTTGGTCGAGTGGCATTCGTGCCCTAGGTTCGGTCCTCGGTTTGCGTGCACGCGTGCACGCATTTCGAGTGTCTCATTTTCATCTAATGGCCTCCTATGTGAGTGTGGCTGAGGTCCACTTGTGTTGGTGTAAGTCCATTATGCATTGTGTATGCCACTTCATTCCATAGCATTGTGTATGCTAGGTTGTATGTTAGCGCATCGTGTATGTCATGTTACCTCGTGCATCGTGTATGCCATTTCATAGCATTGTGCATGTTAGGTTGTATCTTAGTTGCATTCATGCATGTTATGCATATTGCATTGGTTTGGGATAGGAGTTAGCCCGAGCACAGGAAACGAGGGGCGTTTCGTACTCCGAGTGACGGAACGTGTCTCAATTCCCAGTCACCGACACTCCGGATTGTCCATGATGGAGTTGGTCTTAGTTGTATTCTCATGTGCATTCATTCCATATTGAGTTGTGCAATTCGACTCCTGGCCATCATGCATCGAGATGCGTGATTGGTGGCACGAGGATCGAGGCATGCATACATGTGTGAAAATACTTTGCCATGCCCCTCTGTTGCTCTCTGTTGCAGCAAATCAAGAATCAGCAGCCTTCCGAAGCTTGGCACGCATTCCAAGAATAATTGCAAACAGAGGCTAATTGGGGCATCGCCATGGATTTTTGCGCAAAGGCACCCGAGCATGCATCATTCATCCGGAGCAAAGTCGAGGCAGTCCCTAGCTTGCATGCTAGTTTTATGCTTTCCTAGATTAATTTGTAAATTAATTAGGATTTCGTATTTATTCGGACTGTACTATTCATTTGGGACTGTATTATTTATTCGGACCCTCCTAGCGAGGGCACAATTGTATAAATGTGCGTGCGTGTGATGTATGTCCCAACCCCACGTATTTCTTTCCCTTTTATTTACCAGCTTATGATGGCTAGATTAGAGCATGTTTCAATTAGCATACAGTATGATAGCATGTTTGCATTCATTCATCTGTTTTGCATGCACCGGGCTCGGACACATCATACTAACTGCATTTGTATTTCAATTCTAAGCTGAATACATGTAGTGTAGACGTCCCCGAACGCCTCGGGAGGGTTAAGTCCCGTTCCGTTCCTATTGGGGTCACTACAGTCCAAGGACTCAAATGTCACGGTTCTTAATCTTGAACCAAAGAGTCCAAATCCGGCAAATCGATTTGAAAACAGATTTTTTGAAAAGAAATGCCAAACATGGACTGCTTCGCCAGATACAGAGTCGCCACCTAAATGTTTTTTATGGGAAATTTAGGAAACCCTGACTCGGTGCCGAAGGCCACGTGTCCGTCATCACCAAAGTTGCCTCGGCTCGGGAACTTGGGTACGATTGGGGAAAGGTCACTTCGTGAGCACCCCCGCTCGCGCGATCAAAGACCGCCTCTACTAACCATGATATCTATTTTGAAAACATTGTTGCGTTCTTATTCCGGTTATTAGCCTAGATTTACTATGTGATGCGCACAGCATACAAGTATAGACTGGATCACCTGAATTGGAACAAAACACTTCATGTTGTTGTTTTGAAAAATGGTTTGATGGTGCGTGCTACCCGCAGGTAGGCTAAGACGTGAATTTGCCACCCTCGGGTGGGCTTAGAAAACATGATTTTGCCACTATCTAGTGGGCTTAAAACAAACATTGATGAATTGTTCCAATCCAAGTAACCCAACCTCTACCCACAGGCATTCAAGCAGTTATATCACCTAAGCAGTTAGCCTCATGGTAAGCATGCTATTTATGGCAGTCACTCACACGCATGCAAGGATGCTAAAGCATAAAAACTTACCGAGTACTCCAAGCCAAAAAGAAGCTCATTAGAAATCATGCATGATCCTAAATACAGAGATGCCTAATGCAACACATGCAAAGATGCAAACTATAGCAGGCTCGGCTATTCTAAACATGGCATATGGAATGCTACAGCTATCATGTATTCAACTTGGAATTGAAATGCAAATTCAGTTAGTATGATGCGCCGAGCCCGGTGCGTATAAAACAGATGAATGAATGCAAATATGCTATCATATTGTATGCTAATTGAAAAATGCCCTAATCTAACCATCGAGCAGGTAAATAAAAGAGAAGAAAGACGTGGGGTTGGAAAACATACATCACACTCACGCACACTTATTACAATTATGCCCTCGCGCAGAGGGTCCGAATAAATATACAGTCCCGAATAAAATAAAGAATAGTACAGTCCAAATAATGTACAAATTCCTAAATTAATTAACAAATTAACTAAACAGAAATAAACTGAAACACTGGCATGCAAGCCAAGGACTGCCTTGATTCCGCTCCGGGTGATGAATGATGCATGTTCGGGTTGCCTTTGTGCGGAAATCAATGACGATGCCCCAATTAGCCTCTGTTTGCACTTGTTCTTGAAATGCGTGCCAAGCTCCGAAAGGCAGTTGATTCTTCATTTTGCTGCAACAGAGAGCAGGAAAGGGGCATGGCAATGTATTTTCACAAATGTATGCATGTCTCGATCCTCGTGCCACCAATCACGCATATCGATGCATGATGGCCGAGGAGTCGCATTGCACAACTCAATATGAAATGAATGCATTTGAAATACAACAAAACCTAACTCCATCACGAATAATCCGGAGTGTCGGTGACTGGGGAATTGAGACATGTTCCGTCACTCGGAGTACGGAACGTACCTCGTTTCCCGTGCCCGGGCTAACTCCTATCCCGAACACGATGCAATATGCATGATATGCATGAAATGCAACTAAGATAATCCTAACATGCAACATGCTATGAAATGACATACACGATGCACGATGTAACATGGCATACACAATGCACTAACATACAACCTAGCATACACAATGCTATGGAATGAAATGGCATACACAATGCAATATGGGCTTACACCAACACAGTGGACCTCGGCCGCACTCACATAGGAGGCCATTAGATGAAAATGAGACAACTCGAAATACGTGCACGCGTGCACGCAACCAGAAACCGAGACCGAACACGGCACGGAATGCCACTCTAATGAGACATGGCAAGACATGGCATATGATATGCAAACATGCAAATTTCAGAGGCAAAATGACATGCAAAACAGCCCCGAAACATGGCGAAATGAAACCCGATGCAAGGAACGAGTCCCGAAACATGGAATTAAGCACATGAAATGGCCTATAGCTATGCAATGCATGCATGATTCGTACATGAAGTGTGAAGACAGAAGCTAGGCAGCCCCAAAAAAAGCATTTTTACAGTTTGAAGCATGGCCAAACAGTGGGTACAAATAGGGCAAAATTAGCATGCAAAAATGGGGGGCCAAGAGAGGTAATGAAGCAAGTCATAGCTGCTGATCTCAAACACAGAATGCCCCTTCTACAATGTTGAATAGGGGCCAAAAATATGATGTTTTACAGTTTATGACAACCCCCAAAAACAGATACAAGTATGTCCAAATTAACATGCAAGAAATGGGCCAACAAAGGGGCAAAGAAGCAAGTGGTGCACGCTGGCCCCAAAAAGGTTAGGGCCCTTCAACAATGTTGAATAGGAGCCCAAAATATGGCTGTTTAAAGCTTATGATCAGACCCAAAACAGAACACAAGCATGCTCAAAGTATGATGCAAGATGAGGCCACCAAGAGGGCTATAACATGAAGTATACCAAGGATGCTTCAAACAGCCCTAGACCCTTAATGAAACATGAATAGGGGGTCACTTTAGGGCCATTTTCAGTTCAGACCAAGGTCCAAAAATAGAAGCTCAATAAGCTAATAAATCATGCAAGAATGGGGACCAAAGAGGGGTACAATGGCAAGTGATACATGGAGGTCCCAAACAGTGGTGAGCCCTTCTTCAATGTTGAAGAAGGGCTCAAATAAGCCTATCTACAGTTTACCTCTTGCTCCAAAACAGATTATATATAGGCCAAAAATATCATGCAAAAAAAATGGCATCCAAGAGGATAATGAAGCAAGTGGTAGTGGGAAGTCCCAAACAGGTAAGAACCCTTAATCAAACAGAAAAATGAGCTCAAAAAAATGACAATTTCAGTTTTGGCCGGAGCTCAAAACAGCAAGCAAGAGGGACTAAGAAATAGATCAAAAAAATGCAAGAAAATGGGAAAGTGGGACTCACCCTTGAAGACCAACCCTTAGCAACCTCTTGGACCAAGTTTGGGTGCTCCTTGCCTCTGGAAAACAGCTTCAAGCTGCTGGAATGGAATGAGGTGGAGTGGTGTTAGGGCTTGTAGGGAAAAGGGTGTAGGAACTTAAGGGTTTTTGAGAGTTGAAGTGTAGAAGGAGAGAGATACAATACAAGAGGCTCAAAGCATTTTTTCTAACCCTCAAAACCAGACCTGGGGCTGCTGTTATATAGGCAAAATGGGTGGAAAAAGGGGGGGAAAAAATGGAGGGAAAACAAGCCAAGTTTCCCCCCAAAATGGCCAAACCCTCGGACATGGGTGAAGTGTAAAACAAAATACATGGCTGGAACACACTCCCAGGGGCAAAAATGGCCGGCTAGTTTAAAATGGCAAAAAAAATCATTCACCAAAAAAAGTGGCCGGCCAGCCAGGCCAAACGGGGAAAAGTGGCCGGCCACACCCTAGGATGAAGCCCCAGAAGTTAGCTTTCCAATGCCGTAAACCTTGCATTAAAATTCCTTCTATAGAAAAAGTTATGCCAGTTTCCGTAAAGCCGCGCAGATTCGGTCCAACCGGACTTCAACTAACCATATCTCCTCCTCCCGGATTTGGACTTAGGAGATTCTTGAGTGAAAAATGGAGCCCCGGAAGTAAGCTTTCCAATGGTGGTGGCCTCATATCTTAATTCCTCTTGTGCAAAGAGTTACGCCCGTTTCGGTAAAGCCGCGCAGACTTTCTCCTTCCCAGATTCATGCTGAACCACTTTTGACCAAACAAAAAGTTGGTTGTCAGAACAATTGTTCGCCTCCCACCCTCCTACAAGCTTCCTAATAATGAAAATAAGGCCTCCACCAAAAATGAGCCCAAACCGATGCGAAATGAAGGTTCGGGGGCCGAAACGCGCAGTTCGGGACCCCGAAAACTGACTGTTGGGCACCGGGAGTGGTGTTCGACCACGAAGTTGGTCTCTCGGACCCCAGTGTCCCTCAAAAGGGAGTAAATAAGATGCATGCCAAAAACCGGAGCAAACAGAGGTAGTTAGGCAGTCCCGAACCGAGGCACACGGCCTGACGGCTCCGAAAACCGGGAACCGGGCTCCGAAATGGGAAAAATGGCCTGCGACCACGAAACGTAGCCTATGGCCACTGAGAGATGATCTACGAGACCTCTCCCTCCCCTCAGGAAGAGAAAACAGAGAAAACCGAGCTTGGTTCGCAAACCGAGGCAAGGCACAGAAAAGTCCAGAAGTTCGGAGGCAAGGCTCACGGCCGAGACTCCGCAACCTCAGAACGAGCACAGTATACAACATCACCAAGCGCTCAATCGGTGACGTCTGAGTCTTAAGGTCAGTCAAAAATGGGGTGTCTACAGTTAGCTGTAGCATTCCATATGCCATGTTTAGAATAGCCGAGCCTGCTATAGTTGCATTTTTGCATGTGTTGCATTAGGCATTCCTGTATAGTTAGGATCATGCATGGATTTCTAATTAGCTTTTGTTTTGGCTTGGAGTACTCGGTAAGTTTTACGCTTTAGCATCCTTGCATGCGTGTGAGTGACTGCCATGATAGCATACTTACCATGAGGCTATGTGCTTATGTGATATACCTGCCTGAGTGCCTGTGGGTGAAGGTTGGGTTATTTGGATTGGGACAAATCATCAACTGCGAGTTTTAAGCCCACTAGATAGTGGCAAAACCATCTTTTCTAAGCCCACCCGAGGGTGGCAAAATCTGCATTTTTAGCCTACTTGCGAGTAGCAAACCATCTTTCAAAAACAAACATGAAATGTTTTGTTCCAATTCAGGCGACCCAGTCTATACTTGTATGCTGTGCGCATCACATAGTAAATCTAGGCTAATAACCGGAATAAGAATGCATAAGGTTTTCAAAACTCGATATCATGGTTAGTAGAGGCCGATCTTTGATCGGGCGAGCGGGGGTGCTCACGAAGTGACCTTCCCCAATCGTACCCAAGTTCCCGAGCCGAGGCAACTTTGGTGATGACGGACACGTGGCCTTAGGCAAACGAGTCAGGGTTTCCTAAATTTCCCAACAATAAAATATTTAGGTGGCGACTCTGTATCTGGCAAAGTAGTCCATGTTTGGCACTTCTTTCAAAAAATCTATTTTCTCAAAATGATTTGTCGAATTTGGACTCTTTGGTTCAGATTAAGAACCGTGACAACAATCGAGTCCGAACTGTAGCGAGGTCCCCCGCGGGCTTGTTACAGTTTCTGGCGACTCCACTGGGGATTTAGAGAACTTGACTCGAACTCATGATATCTGGTTTTGACTGCACTTGCGTGTTTCTTTGCATTGCATTTGCATTGGTGCGCCTAGGACACCGTGTTTGCCATCTGCTATTCCTGAATGGTTTGCCGGAGGCTTGTCTTGTCAAGGCATGACCATAAGGCTGACCGGTTGTGAGCTCTGCCAGTATGGGAACACAACCCCGGTTTTACCGGGGCACCCTTTTGACCATTCGACCTAGTGCATATTCGGATCCGTAGTGACCATTCCAAACTAGGACAGGTTGCTTACCCGATATAGGTTGTTTGAAACCGCTACGTGCGTAGTGAAACCCTAGCTCCTGACAAAATAGGACAGGGAAACCCTACCCCAACATAGGGGTGTTGTGGCTCTCACTTGCTTGTTATGTGCTTTTAGAGTGCGTCTCTATAGGAATGCATGTATCAGTTTACAAGTTTGGGCATCAAGCCTGGGGCACTAGTTCAGTACTTTGGGATTCAGTTCACTTGAGGGTATCAGTTTACCGACAGAATTTTGGGCAGAATTCAATAGAGAGCACACTCATTCAACTATGCTCATATCTGTTCGGGTGAAATCAGGCTGAGATGTTGTCTATTCTCTTTTGCTAGGGTAGTCTTGGAACCATAGCTTCAGAAGGCTCCAATATCCCCCGGGTACACCGAACTTGTGTTGATAGACTTTGTCAGGTCAGAGATTCAGTTCAAGGGCAATCAGTGTTCCTTTACCAGAGGCAAGGTGAGAAGGCCAGTCAAGCACAGATCATCAGTTCGACAATCTTCGGATTAGCAGTCATTATCCATCTCACCTGTGTGCAGTTGGGTTGAGATACCTCAGGGAGTTACACTTGTTATTCAGCTAGGTCAGGGCAGTATGGCAGGGATGGAAGAGATGGTGCGCTAGCTCCAGGATAGTATGAAAGCCATGCAGCAAGATGCTGTCCGTCAAGCAGAATTCACCAAGCAACAGGCCGTGGTCATAGCCCAACAGGCAGAGACAATTGCCAGGTTAGAGCAGCAAACCAGAGTATTTACTTCACACCAGGCTCCTCCTCCACCAAGAGTTCCCATACTCGGGAAGGCAACCCACGTCCAGGATGATACGGACATTCCTAGCGGGCCAACTCCGTCCCTGGTTCTACCCCAGCTGTCTAAAACACCCACCAACCTGCCAGACTCCCCCTTTGAGTTCGAGACGGACCCCACAGCATTGAAAGTGAGCAAGCTTGAGAAATTGTTCAAAAAGTCTCAGGGGGCCCGCTCTATTCCTGATATAGAGGATGGTTATACCGACTCAATGGTGACCTTGCCGGGTTTTTAAAATGCCGCATATCGATCGATTCGATGGCTCTGGAAGACCCAAGAGTGCACCTCCACCTGTTTTCTGATATCTTGAGGCCAATGGGTTTGACCACAGCCCAGAAATTGTCACTATTTGCCGAACCCTGTCTGGGATAGCCGCAATCTAGTATGCAAAATTAGAGAACTCTGTGAAATGGAACTGGGAAGAGCTGGCTGAGGCCTTTATTGCTCAATACTCCTACAACACACAGATCGAGGTCACCACTCGTGATCTCGAAGTCACCCGCCAAAAACCAAAGGAGGGTTTCTCAGAGTTCGTGACGAGATGGAGAGCCAAGCCTCAATGATGACCACTAGGCCCACTGACAAAGATCAGATTCGGATGATTGTGCGCAATCTCCAGCCAAGCTTATGCAGAAGAATGATTGTTCTTCCCTCCCTACCTTTTCAGATCTGCATGAGATGGGGGTTCAAATCGAGGATGCCATCAGACAAGGGATCTTTGCAGAAGATAATGAGCCTTTGAAGAGGAATGTTGCTCGCAGTTCCAATGCTACTACTGATGGTAGCACAACTGCGAAATGCTCAGAAGTAGATACTATCACCACTTCCCTCAATGGCCAAAAACCAACCACCTCAACTCGGCCCCAAGCCCGAAAATTCCATCCTCTTTACATGAGTCTCTCTCAAGCTTTGAAAAAGCTGCGAGAAGAAGGGCATCTAGAACTTCTAGAACCCCAACCCCTTCCAAACCCTCTTCCACCAAGATATGACCCAGCTAAATACTGTGCCTACCATCAACAGCACGGTCATGATACGAACCGTTGCATCCGCCTCCGTCATAAGATTCAGGATCTTATTGACGAAGAGACCCTAGCTCCACCAAAAGGACCTCAGGTTAGTACTGACCGTCACCTCTACATCTCAACCTCATCCATATACTGCCATCCACCTTACGACCCAGCATATACATCACCCCAGCCCATCTACCCAAGCCTGAGGTGTTCATTCCAGGAAGCATGGACTTATGCATGATGGATGCATCTGGACCCCAATCATCTCAAACCCGTGAGCCCACTACTTCTGAGCTAAAGAGAATGATCGAAGATCTTCAAAGAACTGTGACAGATCTAGCCTCTGGGACATTGGCTCCATCATCGACCACAGCACATGCTAGGAGTTTCACGACAAAAGGCTCCCCAATCTTGGAACGGGCTGTATTTGAGGAATGCCAATCCCTTGGCAAAGTGGAGGCGAGTGGAAAGAACAAGATAGGGGCGGACATGGATCCCCATGAACATCTTCTGTTGGCTGTTGAGGCTTTGAAAGCCGAGGGACTGAACAAAGAGCGAGTGCTCGCAGTTGTTGCAAAAACTGTGGACGACATTTTCGCCACTCAAGTTGGGGGCAGTTTGAATCAAGGGGCAAGCCGGGAGAAGGGTCGTTGTATCAGAAACGTTCCTTTCAGCTATAATCCTGCACTCGGAAGAGATCAACAAACCAGGCCAGCACCTGCCAATCCCTTTACTGGTGCGTCCAGCAAAAATCCACAAACCTTGAAGTACCAACCCCGAGGTCAGAGGGTCTTCCATGCCCTCCACATGCCTTTGTCCAAAGCTTTCCAAATCCTTGCTGGACAAGGCCATCTCAAACCCCTTGAGCCTCGGCCTCTCCCAAATCCTCTTCCGGCTACGCATGATGCCGCCCAGTACTGTGCCTTCCATCAGCAAACTGGCCATACTACCGACAACTGCTTCCGTCTTCGCCATGAAGTACAGGATCTATTTGACAATGGGGGTCATTGCCGCACCAAGCTCTGCAAAGTCTATCGGCACTGGATCGGTGAACTTGGGGGATAATGTGACCATGTGATCGGGGGATGAACCACCTGCGGCAGCGCTCGATTAACTCCAGACGTAGAATGGCATGCACTGTTCTGAGCAACATGCAAATACCAGTTTTGCTACATTCTGACTTGGGTATTGAGTCAGTCTTGTTGTTTTGTTTTGAGTCCATCCTTTTGTTTTGAGTCAGTCTTTTCATACTGAGTCAGTAGGGTCTGTCTTGTTGTGTCGAGTCAGTCC
The DNA here is from genome assembly GCA_030407325.1 of Camellia japonica. NCBI lineage: Eukaryota > Viridiplantae > Streptophyta > Magnoliopsida > Ericales > Theaceae > Camellia > Camellia japonica. The sequence continues at coordinate 44,935,933 of JAPPVO010000007.1, forward strand.
TGTTGTACAAAGGTCGGGTGATTCCGGGGGGTGTTACTCGGGCATCACCATTTTGTTCCGCGTTTGTCTTTTCGTTTTGTCTTGAGTCTGTTTCTACCGTGGAGCCAGTTACACCATCAGATTCTGAATGAAACAGCAGTGGTTTTTCACGCTTTTGTGCTTGCTTCTGCCTTGTGCCAGTTGTGCCAGAGTTTGAACGAAACGACAATACTTTTTGCCTACTTTTCTGTGCCTCGAACTCATTGCATTGACCTAAGTTTTTCAAAACCTTTTGAACACTGCGGTGAAAACGAAGAGGAAGGAATTCCTCGGTTTTGCAAAAATTTGATCAACTGAGAGAAAGAGAGGCGTGCTAAACCCTTAATGAATGAAATCATGCTTGTTAATGTGAGTACTGGGAAGGATCCTGGCTTGATCCAGATTGGTTCTACACTGTCTTTAGCGCGAGCGACTGGTCGCTTCCTTAAAAGATTTCAAAAAATGTTTTTGCGCGATCCTGCGAAGACCTGTGTGGAATCGCTCTTGAGATTGTGCAGCCTAGGATCGCTCTCAGCCTCGAGACTCGACCCTTGCTTTCAAACCTTGGACCTTAATTCAGAGTGTTCAACGGTCAACCGCAATGTGAGGCCTGTGTGGCCAGATTCGAAGCAGCCCGCGACCTAGGGGCAGAAAAATGTCAGATGTGCTCGAAGAGCCGAAGATGGATCATCCTGCAAATCAAAAAGTGGCAAGAATGCCAAATCCCAGAGGGAGGAAGAAGAAAGTATTGCTGAAGAAAAACTGAGTTCCGATCCACAACACCAGGGGCAAATTCAGCCCCCATTGGATGGACTCCTGCATCATCAGCGAACAGCAGCCATTCTCTTGGATTCAGATGACTTCAGGATCTCAAAACCATTTGACATGGACAAAGCTACACTTTTACCCTTGAGAGGCTCGCTGGGCCGAAAACCCGGAAGGGCGACCCAGGCAAAAGTTAGAGCAAGAAAAAAAAAAAAAAAAAAAAAAAAAAAAAATGAAAAGAAAGAAAAGAAAAAGAAAAAGAAAAAATGAAGAAAATGCAAAGAAAAGAAAGAAAGAATCAGAAAAACAAAGCTCGCAAGGTTGAAAACCCGCAACAGGCGCCTTGGCAAAAGTTAGAGCATAAAAAGGAGAGGTTAAATACCCGAGTGTACCTTAACCCCGAACCACGCAAGGCTTGATTCCCATCTTTGGGATACGTAGGCAACTTCATTCTGAAGTCCAGCCGTAAAACACTTCAATTTGATTGTGTCCATGTAATGGTTTTGATCATCTTTGCCTTCTCTGTATCCGAGAGTCTGGTTGTGTTCGTTACTTCGAGGACTGACTACAATGCGTTGCAGTGTCATTCAAACAAGGGGCAACTTTCCGTTGCCATTCAATGCGCCGCGGTGCCGTTCAAACAAGGGGCAACTTTCCGTTGCCATGCAGCTCTCTTCAAGCAAGGGGCGATTTTCCTTCGGATCTGAGGTTGTGCATCTCGAGAGTGGGTTCTATGCTCGTTGAGCAGTGGCCGATTGCAAAACAGTTTTTGAGAATTTTTACTGAGGTTAACTAATCTTCTCTCGAAAACTATTCCATTTTTTTCAAAACCGGACCTTTTTCTTGGACCCAGAAAAGAAAAATTTTCAGTGCTTATAACCTAACTTACATGATTTTGAATCAGAAAATCGAACAAGCATGTTAATCTAACTCTCATTTTGGTCAAAATTGTCTTAGTAGAAAGCCAAAAACAAAAAATGGTCGAAACGATGAACTAGGGGCACAGTTGAGTCAGGTGTTCTGTCTTTTCCCCATTGCCACAATACTTGCCAAGAAGGGCACTCTACCTGCCAGAAAAGGGCACAACTGAAGCTAACAGCAAAAGGGCTGAAAGCTCTCTCACCCTCCGAGCAGCGAGGTATCAAGCCAAGTGCGAAGCACGAACTGAATGGATCAAGATATTCCACTCCCTCATCTGGACAGATCTGATCACGTCCAAACTCCCCAGCAGAGCATCGTCAACCGATGTCAGCTACAGATTTGCTACACACCCAGTTGTAGCACAGCCCCTCTGTGGGAGAAACTCACTAGCTGCGTGCAGAAGAAGAAGAATCTAGCGGAATGCTAGGGGCAAGAGCCCAGAACTTCCTGTTTATCCATCAACCACCCTGGGGAGGGATAAAAAATGAGAGATTAAAGAATAGAGAGATGTGCGCTGAGAGAAAAAGTAAGGAAAAGGGCTTTTTTTTCAGAAAAACAGAGCCTGAGGGCCGAGTGATGTGAGAATCACAAATGAGAAATGGTGGAAACACTACCCGGTGAAACAGGCTCCCTGTGCACGTCTGAGTGTCGTGTCTTTTTGTTTTATCTCGATTCTTGTTTTGAGTCATTTGAGTGTTACTCGATGTGTCTAGGTTGTGTACCTTTTATTTCCTTGTTGAGTCATTTTGCTGTGTTCAGTCGTAGGCCCAATACCTGGTCGAAAACTCATCTCTCAATTTCAAAAATGAAATCGTTTTGTGCTCAAAGTGTTGTGCCATTCTTCACGTTTGTGCAAAACAAGTTTCGTTCTTTCATAAAACCGCGCGGTTCAGCCCAGGTCATGTGAGAACAGTAAAACCAGGACCTATCTGAAGCTACATAGGTTCCGGACTGCAAAGCAAAAGAAAAGAGGGAAAATGGAAGCATCTGAGTGTGCTTCAACTTCAGAAAATTCCGTGATTGTATTCCAGATATACCTTTTCAGGCCTCGCCATTTCTCTGGAGTATGAGTGTACCTCGGCCCCAAGCTTAAGCCTGCTTCAAGTCAGAACAACGATTAAAGCAACTGCAGATGTTATCTCTCGCCAATATAGACAGGGTGTCCCCTTTTAAGCTGAGCGTGTTGCCAAGTCCTCTGAGAGGTAAATCGGAGGCACCAGAGTACATGTTTGATGCCCCTCTATTGCATAGCATGTGAGCTTTCATATACACTTTTGTTGCATGCGTGCCGCGCCTCGTTATGATTCATGCATAGAATATGCTTGCTTTCGATTCTGCATAGAATATGCTTGTTTTCAATATCGCATAGAATATGCTTTCCATGTTGCATAGAAAATGCCCCCATACTCGCATAGAAAGTGCATTTTATTGCACTTCTCCTGTACACCTCACTCGCACTGCCTTGTGCACCTATATTGCATCGTCGTAAACACTCTTTACTTGCATTGTTATGCACCCACTTCACTTGCATTGTGATGCACGTTCCAATTGCATTGTTATGCACCCACTTCACTAGCATTGTTATGCTCATTCATTCCATTGATTATGCACATCTATCTAGCATTGTTATGCTCATTACTTGCATTGTTATGCACCTTTTCACTTGCAATTATCATTCTTTCCCCTCGCGCGTGCGACGGGTTAGACCTCCTTTGGTTAAAAGCGTTCGGAATACGTTCCAATGCTCACACCATTCTGAAACGCCGGGATATGTCCCTATGTTTCTCCCTCTTCGGTTAAAAGCGTTCGGAATACGTTCCAATGCTCACACCATTCCGAAACACCGGGATACGTCCCTAGGTTTCTCCCTCTTTGGTTAAAAGCGTTCGGAATACGTTCCAATGCTCACACCATTCTGAAACGCCGGGATACGTCCCTATGTTTCTCCCTCTTCGGTTAAAAGCGTTCGGAATACGTTCCAATGCTCACACCATTCTGAAACGCCGGGATACGTCCCTAGGTTTCTCCCTCTTGGTTAAAAGCGTTCGGAACACATTCCAGTGCTCACACCATTCCGAAACACCGGGATACGTCCCTAGGTTTCTCCCTCTTCGGTTAAAAGCGTTCGGAACACGTTCCAATGCTCACACCGAGCGTTCGGAATACGTTCCAATGCTCACACCATTCTGAAACGCCGGGATACGTCCCTAGGTTTCTCCCTCTTTGGTTAAAAGCGTTCGGAATACGTTCCAATGCTCACACCATTCTGAAACGCCGGGATACGTCCCTATGTTTCTCCCTCTTCGGTTAAAAGTGTTCGGAATACGTTCCAATGCTCACACCATTCCGAAACACTGGGATAAGTCCCTATGTTTCTCTCTTTGTCCCCTTCCTCACACGATTTTAGCGTGTCTGGAATTTATCTTAGGTCGCGTGGAACGCGCTCTTGATTAATTTTCTTTGTTCTTCCTCCACTCACGAGTCCAGCGTGGTTGAAGTATGTCACCATTTTGCATCTATTGTACTCTCTGTTGCATTGCATCTATTATCTATTGCATCACATCTATTACATCCATGGCATCATGTCTGTTTTATTGCCCGGTCTAGGAGACCTTAAATCCTCTAAAGGTGCAATTCCTTTGGTGTTTGTCGTGCCCGAACGACTTCCGGTGGTCTGGTATAGCTACCTGCCTGTGTTAGCGATGAGTTCCTAGGAGACCAACTGAGACGGCAGAAACTAGAGTTCGAATGGCTCATGCCTAGAACACAAAGGTTCGGGATTTCTGAGACTAAAGTCTGGTTTAAATACCCAGGGGTATATCCTCGGCTTGAAATCTGTATGGCAGCCCCATAGATTGAGATAGCATCTGTATGCGCCTCAATTCTGGATACTGATCCAACCTAGTCTGTCACCCTATTGGAGAATAGGGAAAGCTGCAACCATAGTCAGGGAGAAAAGTAGTACCTGTGGTTCAACTGAGAAGAAGAGGAAGATTCCCACATCAGCATGAGGTAGGATATTGCCGAGGTAAGTCATTGCCAATTGCCCCTGTAAGGTACCTTTACTCTTAGCTATTACATTGCATCTTAGCCACTACATTGCAGTGCATTGCATGAGTCCTCAATTTTCAAACTGGCTTCGCGTAGCGTATAAGTCCAATTTTCATACCGGCTTCGCGTAGCGTATAAGTCCAATTATCAAATCGGCTTCGCGCAGCGTATAAGTCCAATCTTCAAACCGGCTTCGCATAGCGTATAAGTCCAATTATCAAATCGGCTTCGCGTAGCGTATAAGTCCAATTATCAAAATATTTCTGCATCCTGCCCCTGAACTATGCTGGTTTGATTCCTTGCAAAGGCATACGTAGGCAGCATGCGGGCACAACCATTTATTTATCTATACTTCGTTTGCTTGTCTAAGTCTTCGGCCTTGTCAAAAATGGGTCGTCTCTAGGCTTTGACATTCACTCCCGTCACTTATGACTTTCGAGTTCTGTCAAAGAGGGGCAACTGTAGACACCCCATTTTTGACCGACCTTAAGACTCAGACGTCACCGATTGAGCGCTTGGTGATGTTGCATATCGTGCTCGTTCAGAGGTTTCAGAGTCTCGGCTGCGAGCCTTGCCTCCGGACTTCCGGACTCTTTCATGCCTTGCCTCGGCTTGCGAACCAGGCTCTGTTTTCTCTGTTTTCTCTTTCCGAAGGGAGGGAGAGGTCTCTTAGATCATCTCTCAGTGGCCGTAGGCTACGTTTCGTGGTCGTAGGCCATTTTGCCCATTTGGAGCCCGGTTTCCGATTTTTCGGAGCCGTTGGCCGTGCGCCTCGGTTCGGGACCGCTTAACCACCTCCGTTTGCTCCGATTTTTGGAACATACCTTATTTCCTCCCTTTTGAGGGACATTGTGGTCCGAGAGACCAACTTTGTGGTCGAACACCACTTCCGGTGCCTAACAGCCTGTTTTCGGGGCCCCGAACTGCGTGTTTTGGCCCCCGAACCTTCGTTTTGCATCCGTCTTGGTCCATTTTTGGCAGGGACCTTATTTTCATTGTTAGAAAGCTTATAGGAGGGTGGGAGGCCAGCAATTTTGCTGAAAAGACAACTTTTTTTGAGTCCAAAGTGGCTCAGCATGAATCCGGGAAGGAGAAAAATCTGTGCGGCTTCACCGAAATGGGCATAACTCTTTGCACAAAAGGAATTAAGATATGAGGCCACCACCATTGGAAAGCTTACTTCCGGGGCTTCATTTTTCACTCAAGAATCTCCTAAGTCCAGGTCCGGGGGGAGGAGATATGGTTGGTTGAAGTCCGGTTGGACCGAATCTGCGCGGCTTCACGGAAACTGACAAAACTTTTTCCACAGGAGGAATTTTGATGCAAGGTTTGCGGCATTGGAAAGCTAACTTCTGGGGCTTCATCCTAGGGGGTGGCCGGCCACTTTACCCCTTTGACTTGGCCAGCCGGCCACCTTTTTCTGGCCGGCCAGCCACTTACCTGGTGGATGACCTTTTTTTCCCTTTTGAGTTGGCCGGCCATGATCCTTGTCCCAAGTGCATTCCAGCCCTGTATTTTGTTCTGCACTTCACCCATGTCCGAGGGTTTGGCCTTTTGGGGGGAAAAATTGAATTTGGATCTCCCCCCCATTTTTCCCCCCGTTTCTCCACTCCTTTGCCTATAAAACCAGCCCCTCCCCTTCAGTTTTAGAGGTTAGAAATTTTGGTTTAAGCCTCTTGCATCAAATCTCTCCCCCTCTCTACTCCAAGCACCAAAACTCTTCAAATCCTACACCATTTTACACTACACCTCATAGCACATGGCCTCCATACTCCATACCAGAAACTTGAGGCTGTTTTTCAGAGTTTAGGAGCACCCAAACTTGGTCCAAAGGCTGTCAAAGATTGGTTCTTCAAGGGTAAGTCGTCTTCTCCTCTTTTTGGCTCTATTTTTGCATACAATCTAAGCTATACTTTCTTGCATATTTGGGCTCCGACCCAAACTGTAAATAGTCTTATTTTGACCCCCTCTTCATGTTTGATCAACGGACTTTTGCTGTTTGAAGCTCCCTTTTTACTCTTTGTGTTTAAACCTCTTTTTAGGCCTTATTTTGCATAGTATTTTAAGCTTGCATGTGCACTGTTTTGGGTTTGGTCACTAACTGTAAAATACCATGTTTTGGGCCCCTCTTCAACATTGTTGAAGGGCCCTCCTCTGTTTGGGGCCAGCAGCCATCACTTGCTTCTTTGTCCCTCTTTAGGCCCATTTCTTGCATAATAGTTTAGCCATACTTGTGTTTGTTTTCGTGGCTTATTATAAACTTTAAAGTGCTTCATTTTGAGCCCCTCTTCAACTTTTTTGAAGGGCTCTTGGCCATTTAGGGCCAGCAGCTGCTACTTGCTTCATTATCTCTCTTACGGGGTCATTTTTGCATGCTAGCTTAGTCCTATTTGTGTTCACTGTTTGGCCTTGCTTAAAACTATAAATATGCTTTTTTTGGGACTGTCTTGATTCTGTCTTCATACTTCATTTTCAAATAACGCATGCTTTGCATAGCCATAGGTCATTCCATGTACCTAATTTCGAGTTTCGAGTCTCATTTCATGCATCGGGTGCCATGTTTCCATGTTTCGGGGCTGTTTTGCATCATATTTTAGCGCTGAAATTTGCTTGTTTGCATATCATGTTCCATGCCTTACCATGCTTTGGTAGAGTGGCATTCGTGCCCTAGGTTCGGTCCTCGGTTTGCGTGCACGCGTGCACTCATTTCGAGTGTCTCATTTTCATCTAATGGCCTCCTATGTGAGTGTGGCGAAGGTCCACTTATGTTGGTGTAAGTCCATTATACATTGTGTATGCTACTTCATTCCATAGCATTGTGTATGCTAGGTTGTATGTTAGCGCATCGTATATGTCATGTTACCTCGTGCATCGTGTATGCCATTTCATAGCATTGTGCATGTTAGGTTGTATCTTAGTTGCATTCATGCATGTTATGCATATTGCATTGTGTTTGGGATAGGAGTTAGCCCGAGCACAGGAAACGAGGGGCGTTTCGTACTCCGAATGACGGAACGTGTCTCAATTCCCCAGTCACCGACACTCCGGATTGTCCATGATGGAGTTAGGTCTTAGTTGTATTCTCATGTGCATTCATTCCATATTGAGTTGTGCAATTCGACTCCTCGGCCATCATGCATCGAGATGCGTGATTGGTGGCACGAGGATCGAGGCATGCATACATGTGTGAAAATACTTTGCCATGCCCCTCTGTTGCTCTCTGTTGCAGCAAATCAAGAATCAGCAGCCTTCCGAAGCTTGGCACGCATTCCAAGAATAATTGCAAACAGAGGCTAATTGGGGCATCGCCATGGATTTCCGCGCAAAGGCAACCCGAGCATGCATCATTCATCATCCGGAGCAGAGTCGCGGCAGTCCCTAGCTTGCATGCTAGTTTTAATGCTTTCCTAGATTAATTTATAAATTAATTAGGATTTCGTATTTATTCGGACTGTACTATTCATTTGGGACTGTATTATTTATTCGGACCCTCCGAGCGAGGGCACAATTGTAATAAGTGTGCGTGCGTGTGATGTATGTCTTCCAACCCCACGTCTTTCTTTCCCTTTTATTTACCAGCTTATGATGGCTAGATTAGGGCATGTTTCAATTAGCATATAGTATGATAGCATGTTTGCATTCATTCATCTGTTTTGCATGCACCGGGCTCGGCGCATCATACTAACTGCATTTGTATTTCAATTCTAAGCTGAATACATGTTAGCTGTAGCATTCCATATGCCATGTTTAGAATAGCCGAGCCTGCTATAGTTGCATTTTTGCATGTGTTGCATTAGGCATTCCTGTATAGTTAGGATCATGCATGGATTTCTAATTAGCTTTTGTTTTGGCTTGGAGTACTCGGTAAGTTTTACGCTTTAGCATCCTTGCATGCGTGTGAGTGACTGCCATGATAGCATGCTTACCATGAGGCTATGTGCTTATGTGATATACCTGCCTGAGTGCCTGTGGGTGAAGGTTGGGTTATTTGGATTGGGACAAATCATCAACTGCAAGTTTTAAGCCCACTAGATAGTAGCAAAACCATCTTTTCTAAGCCCACCCGAGGGTGGCAAAATCTGCATTTTTAGCCTACTTGCGAGTAGCAAACCATCTTTCAAAAACAAACATGAAATGTTTTGTTCCAATTCAGGCGACCCAGTCTATACTTGTATGCTGTGCGCATCACATAGTAAATCTAGGCTAATAACCGGAATAAGAATGCATAAGGTTTTCAAAACTCGATATCATGGTTAGTAGAGGCCGTTCTTTGATCGGGCGAGCGGGGGGTGTACGAAGTGACCTTCTCCAATCGTACCCAAGTTCCCGAGCCGAGGCAACTTTGGTGATGACGGACACGTGGCCTTAGGCAAACGAGTCAGGGTTTCCTAATTTCCCAACAATAAAATATTTAGTAGTAGCGACTCTGTATCTGGCAAAGCCGTCCATGTTTGGCACTTCTTTCAAAAAATCTATTTTCTCAAAATGATTTGCCGAATTTGGACTCTTTGGTTCAGATTAAGAACCGTGACAACAATCGAGTCCGAACTGTAGCGGGGTCCCCCGCGGGCTTGTTACACCCTCCCACTTGGCTGCCAGCTTGCCCTCAGCCAGATTTTTGGTGGCAAGAGTTGCTTCGCGCAAAACAAGGTCCCCCACAGCGAACTCTCTCGGTCGGACTTTACGGTTGTAGTATGTTCTCATTTTCTGTTGGTATGAGGCCCGTCTGACAGCAGTGGTCTCTCGGAGCTCTTCAATTAGGTCTAGGTCTGCCTGACGCAATTCTTTAGTTAGTTCTGGATTCGGGTGTAAAACCCTCGGGGTAGGCAGACCGATTTCCACTGGGATGACCGCCTCAACGCCATATGTTAAGGGAAAGGGGGTCTCCCCAGTGGGGGTTCGAGCGGTAGTGCGGTAGGCCTAGAGTACATTTGGTAATTCCTCAGCCCAGAGTCGCTTAGTAGCTTCCAGCTTAGTTTTGATGATCTTCAGAAGAGAACAGTTAGTAACCTCAACTTGGCCATTGGCTTGGGGATGACCTGGGGAAGAGAAACATGGCTGGATTTGAAGTTTTGCACAGAATTTCCTGAACTTGGCATTGTCGAATTGTTTGCCATTGTCGGAGACGATGGCTTGAGGGATGCCAAATCGGCACACGATCGACTGCTAGATGAATCTGGTTGTGTTCTGCTCAGTAATTGTGGCAAGGGGTTCCGCCTCCACCCATTTAGTGAAGTAATCAATGGCGACGATTGCGAATTTGGTTTGGCCTCGGCCAGTGAGCAATGGACCAACTAGGTCGATCCCCCATTTGGCGAATGGATAAGGACTACAAAGTGTGATCAATTCTGTAGGAGGAGCATGGGGGATGTTAGCAAAACGTTGGCACTTATCACATTTAAGCACGAAATCAGCCGCGTCTTGATTGAGAGTAGGCCAGAAATAACCAGTGCGAAGTATTTTGTGGGCTAGTGACCTGGCACCCGAATGATTACCACATATACCCTCATGGACTTCCCTCATCACATTGGTCGCTTGAGCAAGATTGAGGCATCGCAGGTATGGGCGTGAAAAGCCATGTTTGTACAAGAGGCTGCTGATGAAAATGTAGTTGGACGACCGGGCCCTGACTTTGGCGGCCTGCTATTTGTCGTCTGGCAGTTCCCTCGTTGCCAGAAATAGAAAGATGTCGGCCGCCCATGGAATAGGTTCATTTTGCAGGAAGTGGACTTGCTGCTGGTTTGGAGAAATGGCAGGGTGGGCCAGGTACTCGAGGCGGACACCGTGGCTAAAGTCTGATTGGTCTGCAGAGACTAATTGAGCCATCTTATCTGCCTTGGAGTTTTTCGCCCGAAAGATGTGCTTGATGTGGAAAGTATTAAAGAGGTGAGCAAGGGGGAGTGCAATATCTCTGTAAGCCCGCATTGTGTCTTCCTTGGCATCGAATTTCCCCGTAATTTGTCCGACAATGAGCTGGGAATCGCTGAACACTTGGATATGGCTAACACCAATGTCTCTGGCTAGGCGGAAACCTGCTATCAATGCCTCATATTCGACCTCATTATTGCTTGCGTCGAACAAGAAACGGAGAGCACACTTGAAATAACCACCCTCGGGGGTAGTGAGGATGAGACCAGCCCTACTGCCTTCTTTGCAGGATGATCCGTCGACGTTGAGGGTCCAAGAGTGGGGGTCTTTCGCCTCAGTCTGCGGTCGCAGGGGTGGTAGGGCCGTGGTCGGAATGGGATTAGTGAATTCCAGGATAAAATCAGCAACAGCCTGCCCTTTGATCGCCGTTCAAGGTCTGTAGGAGATGTCAAACTAGCTGAGCTCGACCGACCATTGCGTGAGTTTGCTGGACAGCTCTGGTTGTTGCATTATCTTCTTCAAGGGTTAGTCAATGAGGACCACTATGGAATGGGCTTGGAAGTAGGGACGGAGTCGTCTTGAGGCGGTGACCAAGGCCAAGGACATTTTTTCTAGTAGTGGGTAGTTTTGTTCTGCGCCTCTGAGAGCCCGGCTAATGTAATAAACCGGGCACTGTACTGAACCGTCCTCTCGAATGAGAGCCGCACTGACTGCGGTGCTGGAGACAGCTAAATAGAGAAAAAGGGGCTCACCTATGAGCGCCTGAGAGAGTAAGGGAGGGTTGGCCATACACTGCTTCTATTGTTGGAAAGCTTCTTCAAACTCGGTCGTCCACTCAAAAGTTTGCCGAAAAACTTTGAAGAAGGGGAGGCACTTGTCCGTTGCATGGGAAATGAAGAGGTTGAGGGCGGCGACTCTGCCAGTAAGCCTCTGAACCTCCTCAACCGTTCTGGGTGACTGCATTTCTATTAAGGCCTTGATTTTTTCGGGGTTAGCTTCAATGCCCCGCTGACTGACCATGAAACCTAAGAAATTCCCAGATCCTACGCTGAAGGTACATTTCTCCGGATTGAGCTTCCTTTGGTACTTTCGTAGGGTGCCGAAAGTCTCTCGGAGGTCGGCCAGATGATCAATGGAGAGTTTGCTTTTGACTAGCATGTCATCGACATATACTTCCATGTTCCGGCCTATCTGATGATGAAAGACGGCGTTGACCAACCGTTGGTAAGTGGCTCCGGCATTTTTCAACCCAAATGGCATGACATGATAATGGTAGGTTTCTCGGTCGATGATGAAGGATGTGTGTTCCTGGTCAGACGGGTGCATCAGAATTTGGTTGTACCCAGAGAAGACATCCATGAAGCTGAGCATTTGATGACCGGCCATGGCGTCAACAAGCAGATCTATGCGAGGAAAGGGATAACTGTCTTTGGGGCAAGCTCAGTTGAGGTCGGAGTAGTCGACACAGAATCGCTATTTGCCGTTGTTTTTACGAACCAGAACCACATTCGACAGCCATCTGGGGTAGTCCACGTTTGTGATAAACTGTGCCTCAAGAAGCTTATCTACTTCAGAAGCAATAAGGGTATTGCGCTCCGGGTGAAAGATGCGCTGCTTCTAGTGGATGGGTCAGAAATGGGGCTCAATGCTGAGACAGTGGGTGATGAAGGATGAGTCAATACCTGGCATGTCGAAGTGGGTCCAGGCAAATACGTCGTTGTGCTTAGTCAGGAGGGCTGTAAGATCGGCCTTGGCCTGGGAGGATAGTTGGCTGCCGATCTTGGCAGTTTTTGCCGGGTTGGTGGGATCGATGAGGACCTCGACCAGCTCTTCCACTGGTTCCCCTCTGACCAGCTCGTCCTCGTCTTTGACATCAAGTCCTTCGATGATCATAGCCTCTTTTAGCTTGACCTCTTTAAGCGATGCGACGTAACATTCTCTGGCCACAGTCTGCTCTTCCCTCAGCGTGCCGACCCCAAGGTCGGTAGGGAATTTGATGGCAAGATGGAAAGTGGATGTGATAGCTTGGAAAGCATTGAGCGCGGTGCGGCCGAGGATAATGTTGTAAGCAGAGAGACAGTCGACAACGAGGAAGGTGAGTAACTTTATGGTCTACCGTGGGTATTCTCCGATTGTGATGGGAAAATCAATGGAGCTGATGGAGGTCACCCGATCTCCAGTAAAACCGACCAATGGGGTTTGGAGAGGGGACAGACTTTCTTCCCCGATCTTGAGCTGGAAGAAGGCATTTAGGAAGATGATGTCTGAAGAACTGCCGTTGTCGACGAGAACCCGTCTGACTTTGTAATTGGAGAGGAGGGCAGAAATGACGAGAGGGTCATCATGGGGGTAATGGATGCCTGTGCAGTCGGCGTCCGTAAAGGTGATAGGCTCCGTCCACTGCTTGGGCTGTTTGGTGGGTCAGTCCAATGTGGCAACTTCTTTGTTTGAGCCCTACCTTATTTTTCTGAGTTCTGCCCGCTGAGCCGAGCAGGATGGTCCTCCACAAGCAAGCCCGCCAGCAATAACTCTGATCTCTCCAACAAGGGGGGGGGGGGTTCCCTTGTGCCCGGGGTTGCTGTAGAGGGCGATCATGACCTTGATTAGGTTGTGCGGGTTACCGGGGAGGGGTGCGTCGGCGGTTGTTTCTAATAGGTTCAGTCATTTGCCTCTGCTGAGGGCGGGCTTCCATGAATCGACTGAGACGTCCCTGGCATATCAAGCCCTCGACCTGGTCTTTGAGGTTAACACACTCCTCCGTGTTGTGGCCATGGTCCTGATGAAAGCAGCAGTATTTGGACTGGTCTCGTCGGTTGGAAGGAGACTGTGATGGTTGGGGCCATTTTAGGGGGTAATCTCGTTGAATCTGGTTCAAGACTTGTTCCACGGGGGAGTTGAGGGGTGTGTATCGTTCGAACCGGCCGGGTCGGGTTAGTGCCGGCTGGGCGGTCCGGTTAGTGCCGACCGGTCGACTCGGGGTGGTCGGTCAGTATACTGAGGTGTTTAGTTATTGTACTGGGTGTTTCTGGTTTCTGAGTCCTTTCTCTTCTCTCTGGGGGTCGGGTTTTTAGCTGTAGGATCTTGGCGGGCGACTAGGGAATCTTCGGCGTTCATGTACTTTTGGGCTTTGGAAAGTAGGGTTGCCATGGAGGTCGGGGGGTTTTTGGAGAGGGAGAAAAGGAAATCAGATGATCGTAGGCCAGCCATGAACGCCGTGAGGATGACCTTGTCATCGTTTTCCGTTACTTGCAAGGCTTCGGTGTTAAAACGGGTGACAAAGCTGCGTAGCGACTCCCCCTCGGTCTGACGGATGTTGAGGAGTTGGGTTGCCGGATACCGCTGGCACTGGGCTCCAATGAAATGGCTGAGAAAGGAGTCACTGAGGTGTTAGAAAGTGGAAACAGAGTCTGCTGGCAGTTGACTAAACCAGAGTCGAGCCGACCCCTTGAGTGTTACGGGGAAAGCCCGACACATGATTTTATCAGGGAATACATGGAGGATCATGAGGGTTCTGTAGGTCTCCAAGTGATCGACTAGGTCCGTTGTACCGTCAAAAGAGTCGATGGTGGGCTTTTTGAACTTAGGAGGTAGAGGTTTATCCCGGATGGAGGCAACGAATGGTGAGTTGGCTGTGGTGGATGGTTTATTCGGTATGTTCTGCATGACTCCTTGGAGCTGGAGCTTCATAGCTCGGAGTTCTACATCCCAGAGAGGTATGTTGTCACCACCGGAAAGCAGCGAATGTCGGACGCTACTGGCCTCTCCTTCGAGGGTTGGTGCCAAGACCGATGGATACGGGGCCCGAGGTGGAGGGTTCATATCTGGGGGAGGGGGTCGCAAGCCTTCCAAGTTTGGTGGATTGGCTGTTGGATAGTATGACTCGGGGCTGGTTCTTGGTTAGGTGGAATATCTGGAGGTGGAGGAGAAGGCATAGGGAGGTTTCTTTGGAGTAGAGCGTTAATCAGGGCTTGGTTTTGCTCGGCCAGGCAGTTAATGCTGTTGGTGAGCTCGGTGAAATACTGTGGTGGGTTGTTTGGATTGGGAGGGTCGGCTTGGTGGTCGGCAACATTGTGGTGGGAAGCCATGGATCTAGTTGTGACCATCCACCTTTGCAGGTGGTAGGAAGGGGTTATTGGGAAAGGGCCTCCAGCGACAATGAGCACAACTGGCGCGCGGAGTAAGAGGTTTCCCACAGACGGTGCCAACTGATGGTACAGCGGGTTCCAGGTGGAACGGGTCGGACTGACCCACGCTTCCCAAACCAGTGCCCGAGGTACCAAGCCCACCAGAAGACCTGCACAAGAGTTCAACGGGAAACGGGAAGTCCCCCAGCGAATCCTCCAACAAGCAAGTTAGAAAGAGAGGTGGAATGTAGAGATAAATTAGAGATAAAAAGCTTAACCTTCTTTTTGTCTTCGATGTCTGCTTATATCCTCTAGTAATCATTTCGTTGTCCCTTCCGACTTGTCGCCATGGCCGAAAGTCTATGCTCTAACTTGCCTTGTTCATGGTGAGGTCGTTTTGTCTCGACGGGGAGGGGTTATCGCAATAAATGCTATAAGGGACTTCATTAATGGCTGATGTGCAGTGCAATAACTTTGCAGGATCTTTGTCTGCTTATGTGGCTTGTCCTTCTCTTGCCACGTGTTCAGATGTCATTGGTTCTTGATGCCATGTTGAGTTCTAGCAACGCTGGGCTTTAGTATTTGAATTATGTATTGGGCCCTAAGTGGTGGGGTATAACCTTTATAGCTTTGTCCATGTCACTACCCATGTATATATTATATATATGCATTGTATCAAAAATCTGCAATCTTCTTCAACAATGGCAGTTGGTTGAAGAAGATGAAGGGGGGAGTTGAGATTCGATGTTGATTGAAGCCATTGTTGAAAAGGAGAGGGAGAGGGGGGAGAGAGATATTATGGTTTGATTTAGAAAATTATATATATATATATACACATAGGTAGTTTGGTCATTTTATAAGGCATTGTTCTTGTGAACGTAATAAATTAACGCCTAGACTTTGGATAAATAAAATTCAAAATTGAAATTTTCAACCGAACCTTGTTTTAATAACTTCCTAAATGCATTAACCAAAAAATCCAAAAAGCAAGTATATAAGTATTACCAAAATTATTTTGTTTTCTCACTTGCAAATGCAAGTATATAAGTAATATTATTATTTAAGTTAAAACAATTAGTCAACCCATTAAAAAAAAAAATGGAACTTGAACTTGGGTCAAGTAACCCTTAGTCGCCAAAGGTGATTTTCTTGTAGTGTATACTAGCAATTAAACCAAAAACAAAAACAAAAGAGGGCGTCAATGAAAGAGGGTGTCTATTTCATATTCATATCCCAGCCTTCAATGTTAGTTGAAACCTTCTACATTATTAAAACCAATGAGTTGACTTTCAATAGTTTGTAAATTGTACATATATATATATATAAACTGAAGACATGTATGTAGAGATTATAAGCACTTTCCAACATCAATCAGTTGGTGTTTTTCTCTGTGCAGAAAGAGGGTGTCAATGAATCCCCAGCAGTTCCACCTTGTTTGCCTTTCTCTCTTGTTGCTATTTTTTGCACATCTCTCTCATCTCTCTCTTGCCGATGTTGGCACTACTGCCAGCTATGCCCCACCATATATACGTAAGTACCCACTTCACAATTACAATCAATCATTAACAAATCATAACCAATTCTTTCCACAATCAAACCCTCCGTCTTTTAAAAAGATGTATGCGGAAATGGATTATATAACTAAACACAACTATCTCACATAAACGGAATTTTATTTATTTTTGATGGATTCTACACCTATGTATGAGATTTGGTGTCTAATTCTGTGATTAATTTTTGTAGAAGTAGAAAAACTGATCTTCGTATCTCACATTCACATTCGAGACAGGGATAAAAAAAAAATTTAGAGACAGAAAATCCCAACCTGATTTTCAAACCATGATTTTTTTTTTTTAATGTGTTGTCGTCGGGTGGTTGGATTGAAACAGCCACCGCGTGCAGTGGCAATGACGGGTCTCAGTTTCCGTCAAGCAATCTGTTTGCGGCAGCCGGAGAGGGGATATGGGACAATGGGGCAGCTTGTGGGAGGCAATACTTGGTGAGGTGTATCAGTGCAGCAGCACCAAATAGTTGCAATCCAAGTCAAACAATACAAGTGAAGATAGTAGACAGAGCACAAACATCGTCTTCAAGGCCTTCAAGGGGTGGAACCACCATGGTTCTCTCTACTACAGCTTTTGGAGCAATTGCCAATGGATCACCACCATCCATTAACATTGAATTTCAACAGTAAGTCTTTTTTTTTTTTTTTTTTTTTGCATTAATCGGTAGGAGAATTTATAAATATCACAACATTATGCCCTCTTAAGAGAGTCGAACCCAAATTCTCAACTATCGAGATAATAAGACTACCAACCAAATGTCACTAAAATACTTGGGCATTGGCCTCCTTGCATTATTCTTCATTTTCTTTGAACATCGAAGCTCTTTTATTGAAATTGTTTCCATTTTGCAGCATACATATAGTAGATTATTATTATTAGCCTCCAGGTTTTCATTTAGTTTTGTCCAAATAATATTTGGATGTCCCAGAAAGGTTTGCCTAATTATTATACACACATCCAAATATCATTTGGACAATACCCTTTTGTATATCGAAATAATTAATTAGGTCATGTTTCTGTTTAAATATCATGCCAAGTTGAGTGCATCATTAGTAACGCATCTTTACAAACAATGAACTTAATTATTCTTTTTGCTATAAATAAAATAAATGCAACAAGTGTTTAGACTCAGAAGTCCTGTTTAATTAGGAGATTATAATATAAGATTGAGATTATTAATATTGGTTGCTATTTTTGTTATTCGGATTAGATTCTGATGAACATTCTTTTTTATTTTTTTTTTGGTCAATCGATAGAAGAATAATTATAAATATAAGAAATATTATATCATCAAACAGACTATTAACCCATAATAGCTAGAAAGTCAACAAAGCTTACCACGCACGAGCCCAACAATAACTCCACTGCTACTTAGTACAACCCCATAATAGGGGAGAGATAAACACTATCACAAAAGATATCAAACTCATTTTCATAGGAGTTGAATCCAAAACCTTACACCACAAAGGGTGTTATACAACCACTAGGCCAAATGCCTTGGTTGATTTTGATGGATATTCAGTCCAACAAAAATTGTGAATTTTTAGTTCTACAATTAATAATTCAAAACAAACATATAATTGGAATTATATATTTCGTACCCATTGCAAAACAAATGTGGACAAGAGAAAATTATTTATCTCACTAATCTAAGTGGATAACCAATCTTTAATTCTATGGATTGTTAATCCTGTCACTATTAATCACGTGAATCAAACAAAGCCAAACAAAAGAGATTCGTGATTATTTTGATTCTAGTAATTTTAATTGTGACATATTTACCTCCATAAGTTCTAATTGATTTTAGTTAGATCTAAAATCATCAAATATTTGTTTAAGGAACATAAACACATGAACTCCACGAGTTCCACAAGAAGTCCATGTTAGCTCCACATGAATGAAGAAAAATCATGTGGCTTTGATTTTTTAACAAAAATTTATAGTTAAACCTAAATGAAACCAATGCCAAACCTCATTTATGTCTCATTTGGTAACATCACTTTTTAGTTTAAAAGTCAAAAAGTCACTAAAAAAAATTAAAAAGCCAACAACCTAAACTAAAAAGTCAAATATTCTTTTTTTTCTTTACTTTTTACACATCTTTTCAAAAAAAATCAAAAAGTCATATCAAACATACTAATTTTTTTTTACATTATATTTTGCCAAAAAGTCAAAAAGTTACTAAAAAAGCTTGTTTCCCAACGAGAGCTTAAGATCAATTGATTATATAAATAAGATAAATTTAAATATATCTTAAAATTCATTAAATTTTTAAACCAAATATAAACAACTAAATACTCAACTCGATAAAGATTAAAACAAAACCAAGCTACTCGAGTGTGATATGATTAAAACTCGTTTGAAATCGACTTAATAAATAAACAAGTCAAACTTAAAATACATTTTAAAACTCATTAAGCTTTCAAACCAAACTTGAATAATATGTTATTCAACTCAACTTAGGTTATTTACGGCTTAGTTAACTCACTATATATGTTTATTTTCCTTAATTAGACACCTTGGGGTGAGCTAAAATAAGCCAACTTTTTGGCTTATTGTTACTCATTTTTTTCTACTTACAAAAAAAAGTTTCCATACGCAACAGTTTTCCTAGATTTAAAAAAATAAAAAATAAATAAATAAATAAACCACTAAAAAAAGTCGATACTAAACTCTATTATAAATGTAACAGCACAAGAAGCAAAAATTAATTAATTTATTGATTAATTAATTAAGATTACCCTTGTTAATTAAGATATTTGTCAACAGTCGAGATTACCCTTGTCAATTAGT
This sequence comes from Camellia japonica, assembly GCA_030407325.1. Classification (NCBI taxonomy): domain Eukaryota; kingdom Viridiplantae; phylum Streptophyta; class Magnoliopsida; order Ericales; family Theaceae; genus Camellia; species Camellia japonica. Next base: position 44,955,038 of record JAPPVO010000007.1, read on the forward strand.
AATTATTTTCAACATTCACATGAGTAATTTTAATGTAATTCCAAGAAGAATAGACAAGAGAGGGTATATTAGGTTTTGTATTTTTGTGTTTCGTCTTCACACATTGACCTAAAGGAATTTTTCATGTGCAGGGTTTGAAGTGGACAACAGCAAAAGACGTCTATGTATAATTCTATCAACTATTATAGGAGGGAGCTGATGATCATTCCTTTGTTGCACATGAATACTTTTCTCCATACTTTTCTGCTCGATGAACTTAGATTATGTTTAGTTCGTGAATTTTGGTAGGAATTTGAAAATGAAAAGAAAAAAATTAAGTGAAATGTGAATGAAATATAACTATAATTCATCCACCTCTTTCATTTTTCTTTTCAAATTCTTACTTAAATTTATGAGCCAAACACAATCTTAGTGTGTTTGGGTGGGAGGTTAGTTTGATTAGGTGTTTTTTTGACCAAGTCTTTGTATAAGATTAGTTGGGAGTTATATTCCATCTTAGCTGAAATGTGTTTCCTTTTGCTTTGATGTTTTGTTCTTGGTCCTTTTTATGTAATTTTTTTGTTGGTATTTTGTACTCTTTTTTTTTTCATTTGCATCAATATATTCTTCTTTTGTTGACGAAAAAAAAAAATTCAACTCAATGACTATTCATTTTCCAGTAACCCTTGCCTAAATTTAAGGATAATTACAATTTATTCTCTTAAACTATCAGTTAATATCACTTTACTCTCTCAAAAAAAAAAAAAAAAAACTATACTTTGTCATCTTAAACTATCAATTTATATCAATATGAACCTTACAATAAAAATTTGTATATAAATTGATTAAAAAAATAACATGTTATTTGCACCTGACATCTCAAATATTGTAAAATACCTAAATTATCTGCTTCTTTATTTTTCTTTTTTTTCCCCTTCTTTTGCCATAGTATAGATAGTCATAACTGCTAACGTGAATCAAAAAAAGAATGGAAAAAGAAGTGAAAAAATGAGAAAGAGAATAATGACATTTTAAATATTTCTTTAAAAAATTCATTCAATGGGATTAAATGAGGAATTTTATCAACTACGCTTCTCCATTGAATTTCATCAACAACAAAATTTTCGTTGATAAAAGGAAAAAAAATCGAACACCTTTTTTAAGTGGAAATTGGACATGCATTTAAAAGATATTTTCCTTTCCTGGAAAATATATAGTGCACACCTCTCCATAAAAATAAAAAAAAAATAAAAAAAAAAGAGTGATGATAGAGAGCATTATAGTTGAAACTCTAATGCCAACTCTAGTGATGTAGCAATACATATAAAAATTTAAAAAAAATACATCATCACAAGTCAAAACTTCAAATCATAAGATGTGACCCGCCTCTAGAGCTCCTCATTTTAGAGGTTTCAAACATTTTTGAAAAAAAGAAAAGAACACAGTAAGAAATGCATCCAATCTTAAAGATGGATATCGGTATGTTGCTTTGATGACTTCGGGGTTGATACCGTACTTTTTTTATGATTTGAATGGTTCATATTTTAAGGTTCATCATACATGTTATTCATGTAAATAATTAAATTAATTATGCATTTGTAAGCTCATTATTTGGTCTTAATTATTTTTAAAAAAAATATCAAAATTATATTAATAGTTTATTTTAAAAAAAAAAATAAATGTGCTATTGTTATGGACTGCAAATGCCCAATCAACTTGATTTTTGAATGAATAATTTACTCAATAAATTATATGATATGAACAGTTTAAATTATCAAAAGAAACTCCAGGCAAACTTCCACAAGGACTTACAACAGCCAATTGTACCAATAATCCCAATTCCCTCAAATATGTACTATTTTTAACGATACGTTAACACAACACGAATTGTACATAGGGTGTTTTGAAAAGATAATTACAAGTTGCCTTTTTGATTTTTTTAATTTTTTTTATTATTTTATATGAGAAGTGATATGATCAAAAATAAATTAAAATTTGACTTTTAATTTTTTTAGCCCATCGTCAAAACACCTCATAAAGTTAGCGTTAGTCATTTTTTGATTTGACTTGTTTATGACAAAATACAATAACATGACACATAAACAAATTAGATTAAGGTCAGACTAGCACAACAATTGATATGAATGACATATTTACTGTATAATTAATTACATATTTTAATATTATTTTCAATATAAGGGTACCATAACATGATTAAATTCCTTATTTAATCCCATTGAATAAAAATTTTAAAGAAATGAAATTAAGTTGAAATTCAACATCTTAAAAAAATAAAAAATAAAAAAAAAAGTGAACCTAGATTTTGGCTTTTGCAACAAAATAAATCCTAAATTTTTAATATTATCAATTTAAATCTGAAAATTTTGCTTTGTTTTCAATTTAAACCATTGTCTTATTTATATAAAGTAAAATCGACAGAAAAATAATATTTTAATAATTAAACTCAATTTTTCTATCTATTTTACTTAACAGAAATAGGCTGATGGTTTAGATTGAAAAATATCAAAATTCTAGGATTTAAATTAACAAAATTAAAATTCAGGATTTATTTTGTTACAAGATTCAAATCACGAGTTTTTTTTTTTCTTGTAATTTCCTCTAAAATTTACTTGCCACAAAAAAAAAAAAAAGAAAAAAAAAGAAAGTATTTTCATACACTTAGTTATTTTAATTAAGGAAGAATTTTTTATTATATCACGTTAACACGACACAAGCCGAACATGAATAAAAAATATTACAACCCAATCACAATTTAAAAAACAAAAAAGTTAAGACTTCGTTTGATTTAGTTTTAAAATCTTAATTTGAGTGTGTAGTTGTGATTTAGGTGTAGAGTTGTGAGTTAAGTTTTGATTCTAAAAATAATTTTAACAAACAAAATAAAAGATAAATAATTTTTTTTTAAAAGAAAAAAGAGTTTTAAAAAGAGTTTGGTTATAAGTTTTGATAATAATTTTTGAATTGAGTTTTGAGTTGTGTGTTTGATTATGAATTTTAAAAAGAGTTTTGTATTTTTTAATTTAAGACTGAAAATTCTCTAACACAACATGAATACGACATGATTTTTTATTTGTTCCTTTCAAGACAAAAGTGAGGAACTATAAAGGCTTCTTTTGGGAAGATAGTAAAAAGTTATTTTTTAACTTTTAATCTATTTTTGGTCATATCACTTTTACACATTTTTTTTAAAAATTAAAAAAAAAATCAAACAATTAATTTTTAACCACCCCCGTAAAACAACTTAAACTTGTGCCTGCCTCATCAACCCTAATAATTAGGTGTGAACGTGGAGGGACAGGAATTTGAAATCTATGGATTACGTAATTGGCGTCGTGTTTGGAACGGCGAGACATGGACCCCAGCCAGGATTAGGATAAGCTATTCTTGATTACTAGCTTAGGTGGAGGAAATTGACAATCACTCACAATTACATTAGTTTAGTTTTCTTCAGATCCAAAATGACAATCAATTTTCTTCCCCCTGAAGTTTTTTGATCAACTAACATTATTGTCTTCCACTAATTTGGGAAAAGAGATGGAGAGAGAGAGAGAGTGTCTTCCACTAATTTGGGAAAAGAGATGGAGAGAGAGAGAGAGAGTGTGTATATTTTCAAATTTAAGTGACGACTAATTAAATTGAAACTGAATTTAAAAGGGTAATAATGATTAAATTGTTTAATTTAAAATTTTAAAAAATTAAAGTGAAAATAGAATCAAATTACAAGGATGGAAAATAAAAAGATAAATTTCACTAACCTCTCTTGAGATTTACAAAAAATATAATTAATCCTACACTTGACATAATTATATTGACCTTTTTCGAGTTTTTTTCATCAACAATTCATGAGTGACGAAAAGATAATATTATCGTATCTTTTCTACTAAAATATAAATTTATCTTTGTTTATTTCAATGACTACCACCATATGCATCAGTTTTGATTTTTTAAAACTTACTAAAAGAAAGGTTAATATAATAATGTCAAACTTATGAAACTAATTATTTTTTCTCTCAAACTTCAGGAGAGGTGACTGTAATTTATCCAAAGTATAATTAATTGAAAATAAAATGATTTTCATGATCCTACAACAACCGAATTTAATCTTATTTATCACAAAATATGTTTTTATTATTTATCACTAAAATTGATCTTACTTACCACTAAATATAATTAAATACTAAAACTTATTTTACTTATCACATAATATAGCTGTACTTACCAATTTTTTGTGACTCATGTTAATGACAGTTCATTCGGTTGTCCATAACAAAGAAAAAAAATTCAAAAAGAGATTATAATTTCAAAATAACTTTTACACATTTCAAAATATTTTTACATAATTTTATACAATTTTTTTTTAAACAAAAGTTCTACACATTTTCCAAATTTTTATAGTAAAAATACTCACCTAATATATCATAGTTGGACTAGAATTTCCAATTTGTGTGGAAAAAATATGGAAGAAAAAGTATGTCAAATTACCAACAATCTATCTATTACTTCAATTTTGGCCATATTTGAAAGGTTGACTGTTTTAGTTGGCTATTTAACTATTTTAATTTGGCTAAAATAATTATGTTTAAAAAGTTGGTTGATTTTTTTTTTTTTTAAGTTAATTTGATGATTGGGAGGGAAAAAAATGATTATGAATTGAATGTGACATTTTATCTTATTAATTATTTTAACCTCTTTTATTTTTTCATAGACTATTTTAATCCAATCATGTTCCCATACACCCTAAAATACAAGTTTGTTAATCTTATGGAGTACATGGATCAAAGGTCCTTGGCCCTGTTTGATAGAGTTGTGGGAAAGTGATTATAGATTATAGTTTAACAGATTATAACTTACAGCTGTGAACATAAGTTGGTAACCTGTTTGGTGTAGCTATGGGATTATAGATTTAAGCAGCAGAGTAGTGTTTGGTAAATAAGCTGTAAAATAACTTTTTTCTGTATAATTGTCATTTTTGCCCTTATAAGATATAAAATTTGTGATTTCATTTATAATACATTTTTTTCTTTTTCTTTTTCATTTTATTTTATTTTCTTTTCTTTTTCACCTTATTTTCTTTTCTTTTTTTTAATTTTTTTTTTCTTCTCTTCTTTCTTTGTTAATTTTTTTAAATTTATTAATTCATTAAAATTAATATTCATGTTCTAATTTATATTAATGTTGTGATTTCATTACATATTATCTTTCATATATTCATTATCAAAATTATTAATTTTTTTCTTCTCTTCTTTCTCTGTATTTCTTTTCTTTATTATTATTATTAATTGTGATTTTAGTATAAAAATTATCAATTGCTCATCAATTATTAAAATTAGTATCAATTATTAATTATTATTATTATTATTATTATTTTGTTCATTAATTATTAAAATTAGTATC
>JAPPVO010000007.1:44960531-45006436 GCA_030407325.1 Camellia japonica
ATTTGTAGCAATTTACAAGTTGGTCTGGCCGAATACAAAGTCTTGTTGAAATTTGTAGCAATTTACAAGTTGGTTTGACCGAATACAAAGCTTGTTCGCTTGTTGAAATTTGTAGCAATTTACAAGTTGGTTGGCCGAATACAAAGTCTACCACTTGTTGAAATTTGTAGCAATTTACAAGTTGGTTTGACCGAATACAAAGCTTGGCTTCGCTTGTTGAAATTTGTAGCAATTTGCAAGTTGAAGTTAAGCCGAGGTGACTACTCTCCTCGCTTGTTGAAATTTGTAGCAATTTACAAGTTGGGGTGACGATGATGCTATTGCTAAACCGACATATAGCAATCCACAAGGTGGTCAACCAAACAAAATGTTCAAACACTTGTTGAAATTTGTAGCAATTTACAAGTTGAAGTTACGCCGACATAAATTTACAGGTTCAAATAAAAGCTGAGATTATTGTTTTGTTGAAATTTGTAACAATTTACAAGTAAATCATTGTTTAACACCTGTTATAACTTGAGTAAAGTTTTATTGTTTATATTAACCCTTGATGAAATTTGTAGCAATTTACAAATTGGTCAGACCGATTACAAAGCTTAGCTTCGCTTGTTGAAATTTGTAGCAATTTACAAGTTGAAGTTAAGCCGAGATGGTTCCTTTGCTTCACTTGTTGAAATTTGTAGCAATTTACAAGTTGGAGTCAAGTCGAGATAATTGTTTCTCTTCGCTTGTTGAAATTTGTAGCAATTTACAAGTCGAAGGGAAGCCGATGTTATCGCCTACAGACTTATTGCAATCTACAAGGTGGTCAAGCCAAGAAAGGTGTTCAAACACCTGTTGAAATTTGCAGCAATTTACAGGTTGAAGTTAAGCCGACATGTTATTATTGTTGAAATTTGCAGCAATTTGCAAGTAGATTACTGTTTAATACTTGGTTATGACTTGAGAAAAGTTTACTGCATATGTTATCCTTGTTGAAATTTGTAGCAATTTACAAGCAGGACAGACTGAGATTATTGTTTAAACACTTGTTGAAACTTGAGCAAGGTATGCAGTGTTAACATTGAATGGTATATGTTTTATACTTGTTGAAATTATGAAAAGATTGGGTTAGAAGCTTGACGAAGTAAAACTTGCAGTTATCACACCCAAGGTATGTAACCCCGGGAGATTATGCAAAGGAAGAACTATATGAGTCATGCAAATTATTCATACAGAAGCAATGAAGAACTAAAGACTGTGGCATCCAGAGAAAAGCAGTTGCATCTATACATAAAGAAGGAAAAAAGACACTTACATTGTTTAAAGAACAAAACAAAGTACAAAAGTTAAAATAAAAAAAACTAAGTTTCTTCCAGCCCAGGAGCGGTTTGCATCTGGACCTCAAAGTCTCTGGAGAAAACAACTCGGCATCTTTTTCTAGTGCAACTTCGGCATCCTTTACCACTTCAACCTCGGCCTCTTTGTCCGCGCTATCTCGGTATCAATTTCAGCAAAAGTCTTCTCCCACGCTCTGCTCAGCCAACAGAAGGTCAGATGATAGATGGGTGGGGCCAGTTTCCTTGGGCACCTTCTCAACCTCCTCATCCTCCTCTTGGTTAAATCCATTATTTGATCGCCCTGAGGAGGTGACTTGGTTTCAATGGCTTCCTTGGGTTTCCTGACCAATGCTTCATCTTCATCTTCACCGTCATCTTCAGCCTCGGCTTCAGAATCAGCTTCTTCTTCAACTTGGCTTGGAGGTGGAGAGAGAAAAGGAAGACGAATGGCTTTGGTCTTGCGCCAGGGCGAGTCGGCAGGAAAATCAAGCTGTTTGGCCAAAGCATTCCAACCTAGGGAAAATCCCCTGTTGCATGCTTGCTTGACCTGAAGCTTATAATCTTCTGCGACGTCGGCCATACCCTGACTGTAGGCTTTTCATCGGCAGCGTCAATTTCGGCTTTCTTGGTGGCCAGAGCCTCTTTCAATTCTTTCTCGGTTGATCCCTTTTAACCTCGGCCTCTTTTTCTCGGCTTCGGCGACCTCTTGATGTCTTCAGCAGCCTCAGCTTTTTTTAGGGCTATCTGCTGGGCCTTGTGGCCGCCTCGGCCTGATCCTCTAGCTTTTTCATCTTTAATTGATCCTTTTTATGGATCTTCTGAAGGGCAGAGAACTCCTTCTTCAAATCAGATAGTTCCTCCTTTGTTTCAAACGCCTTCATGGAGGAGTGGGCGTTTTGAATGGCCTGAAAGTTCACAAGGCAAGGGTTATTACAGAATAAAACAAAGTGATAGTAAGATAAAAATATCAAAGTTCTAAGGACTTACTTGGACAGAGTGCTGCAGCATAAGGGCATAGTTCTCATATTCACTGATCTTGCATTTTGCTCAAGGTCACCTTCAAGAAGAACTGCCGTACTGAGTGCCACGCCGACGTTAATGTCGACGGCGCTTTCATTGGCATAAATGGCCTGTTTTCAAGGGTATTTTGGGTTCCCAGGGAACTTTGGGAACCTGGATCCCGAGGTCGAAGGTTTCTGTTTCTTCGATGGAGCGGACCCTGATGGTTGGGCTTCGGCAGGTCTTTTGGCGGTGCAGCAGTGGTCTTCACTGTTGAAGTCAGTTGGGCAATGGCATGCAGTCCTCGGCCTCGGCATCAGCTTCAGACACCTTGGCCTTTGGTTGGGCCTTCTTGACTCTTTTTTGGTTGTGGTGGTGGCAATGGCTGAGCTGATTCAGCATTTGCATCGGTGGGAAGGTCGGCCAGTAAGTCTTGTACGACTTTCTTTTGGCGCCCATCTCGGCTGTTTTGACAAGACGTCGACGACGCTTTCTTTCTTGAACTGGAACCAAGTATAGGTGCCGAAGTGGAAGGCTGATCGGCTGGAGTCAGGCGTGGTCCTTTGATCGGTTCTGATGTTGATGCAGTTAGCAGAGTGGTAGCAGAAGGAGGAGATGAGCTTTTTTTCTTCTTCTTCTTTGGAGCGTCAGCCAAAGTGGACTTGTAAGTAGGGATGAAATTCAACACCAGGGGAGCCTTGCGCTTCTGGAGAGAAAGGTCCAAAAGCTTCTTCAGGCCTTTCCCAGGGAAATAGGATGGCGAAAGTTCTTGGGAGGCTTGCGAACGTCTGCAAAAAGAAACACAATGTCAGAAACAGATAAAATTTTTTGGAAAACTTGAAAGTAACAGTTAAGCGGTTGACGTTGGGCTCTCTACCCTTGCCCTCTTTTAACTGTTCGGGTGAGAGAAAGAAGATACTTCTTCATCTGGGCCGAATTCCCAGTTCCCAGAAACGATGAGATAAATCATCTCCAGCCCCCTTGTTGGAGTCCGGAAGGTCGGCCACGATTTTATACTTGGTGGACCTCGGCTTGAGGTAATATACAAACCTTTTTCCTTAAGGTTGAGGGCACACATGGTGGACAGTATTGGATGTCGGCAAGAGTGATCTTAACACTCTCCTGCGAGCTAAGGCTATTTACCATTGAGTGTTCTATAGGCGTTATATGGTGAGTTGTGCATGGGGTTTAGGGTGTAGTAATGAAGGACTTCACGGAAGAGGGGATCTAGAGGAAACCGAAGTCCACATTGAACGAAGGCTACAACAGGAAAGGGCATGTTATCACCCTCAGGCATAATGGAGTCTTTCTCCCCAGCTAGTCTGAGGTGGACACCCTCTGGGATTGAGACTCTTGCCTAAAAAATTCTAACTTGGTTGGGGTGTTAACCCTATTTCTCCACACACCCATGGTTTTGGAATACAAGAATTTTGCTACAAAGAAGGAGATCTACAGGGTTCTTGGAACCTCGGCTTAAACCTAGGTGTATATTGGTGAAATTGGTTTTCAGTTTTTTCTAAGGATTGAAGGATCTATAATCAAATCCCAAACCTAAATCTACGAAGAACGAGTATGAGGGCAGAAATCTGGGAAAAACAGAAAAGCAAAAAACGAAGTCTCAGATTCAAGACAAAAGAAGGGTGGAAGACCAAGAACAAGAGGTGCAACAGTGCGAGTGTTCAAGCGAGGAGCAAAAAACCAGAAAATAGTACACACAGGTGAACGATTCACAAGTCAAATAGAGAGCAGAACAACAATAACAAGAAATTCCAGAAACAATCAAAGAACTGGAAAAGAAGAGAACGGTGGTTACCAGAGAAATAGAGCCGGAGTGAGCTTCGCCGAGCTCAGACGACGGAGACAACAGTGGCAAGAGCTTCGTAGAAATGACAGATGGAGACAGTTGCAGAGCTTGACGCAAGGAGCAATGGCAGAATCGAAGGAGAGAAAGATTCAACAAGCGATAGGCTTTGTAATTCGGCCAGACCAACTTGTAAATTGCTACAAATTTCAACAAGTGGTAGGCTTTGTAATTCGGCCAGACCAACTTGTAAATTGCAAAATTTCAACAAGTGGTAGGCTTTGTAATTCGGCCAGACCAACTTGTAAATTGCTACAAATTTCAACAAGTGGTAGGCTTTGTATCTTCTCCGTTCCTTTGCATCTCCTTTGCATCTTCTCTGCCCCCAATGTGAACCTAAGTTCCACTTGGGTTCTCATTTTTCATGTCTTCCAGCATCTTTACCAATCATATGTGTTTATTGATGACATCGGCCAAGAATAATGATCATCTTAATGATAGAAAAATTTCAAGTTACAAGTGTTCCAGGGTCTTGGCAAAGCTTTGCCTTCATTGTCTTCAAGCCGATAAGCTCCATTACCTAACACCGAGGTAATTCTGTAAGGCCCTTCCCAGTTTGGGCCAAGCTTGCCCTCCCTGGGATCTTTCTTGTTCCCGACCACTTTTCTCAAGACTAGGTCGCCGACTTGAAAATCTCTTGGGTTGACTTTCTTGTTGTAGGCTTTGGCAAGCTGTTGCTGGTACACTGCAAGTTGAATTGCAGCCTTCTCTCTTCGTTCTTCCAAAAGATCCAGATCTCGGGCTAAGAGTATGTCATTAGTCCCATTTTCAACTCCCTGGGTTCGGATCCCTGGGATGCCGACTTCCAGTGGAATGACTGCTTTGTGCCATATGCCATGGCAAAGGGAGATTCCCCTGTTGATCTTCTCGGCGTAGTCCGATATGCCCAAAGCACGTTGGGTAATTCGTCTACCCACTTCCCTTTTGCTGCCTGCAACCTCTTCTTTATTCCATCCAAAATTACTTTGTTGGATGCTTCTGCTTGTCCATTACTTTGGGGGAAACTCGGTGTTGAGAAATAGTTCTTGATCTTGAATTTCGCACAGAAGTTCTTGATGAGTTTGCTGTCGAACTGCGTTCCGTTGTCGGCAACAATGGCTCTGGAAATGCCAAATCTGGTGATGATGTTCTTCCATATAAAATTCTTGACGTCCACATCTCGGATTTTAGCAAGAGGTTCTGCCTCTATCCACTTCGTGAAGTAATCTGTTGCTACCAACAGGTTTTCCTCTGCCCAGTTGCTTGGGGAAGTTGTCCGACCAGATCCATGCCCCATTGGGCAAACGGCCAAGGGCTGGATACTGGATTCAGGTCGGCAGCTGGCTGATGAATCAAAGGTGCAAACCGTTGGCATGGTTCGCACTTCTTCACATATGCTTCTGCATCTTTTTGTATGTATGGCCACCAATACCCTTGGGTAATGGCCCTATGGGCTAACGATCTGCCCCAGTGTGGCTTCCACAAATCCCTTCATGAATTTCATAAAAAATCTTCAACTTGTAAAGGGTGTACGCACCTTAAAAGGGGTCCAGTGAAGGATCTTCTGTAGAGATGTCCGTCTGCAGTCAGGCTGAACCTTGCCGACTTCAATCTGACTTTGTGTGCCTCCTTGCGATCTTCTGGCAGTTTTCCCTCTTTCATGAATGCAACAATTGCATCCATCCAGCTCGGCCCCATGTCCACACACATTGCCTCTTGCTTTGCGTGCCGTGGTTCTATGCTCGGGCCCGACATGTAATCGATCATAATTGTCCTCGTCTTCCCAGTCTGCATTGAACTCGCCAGGTTGGCCAACGCGTCGGCGTGGCTGTTATCATCTCGGCTAACTTGAAGAAGTCGGCAGTTCTGAAATAACTCGGCTAATCTGATACCTCTTTTGCATATGCCGACATCCTCTCGTCCCTGGCTGCAAATTCTCCTGTTGATTGGTTAACAATTAACTGTGAATCACAAAAAACTATTACCTCATCTGCTTCGGCTGCTGCTGCAAGTTTTAGTCCTGCAATCAATGCTTCGTATTCAGCTTCATTGTTTGAAGCCTTGAACCCTAAACGGATGGATTGTTCAATTATTTATCCATCTGGGGATATCAGCAGTATCCTGCCCCGCTCCTCGTCGGTTTGAACTTCCATCGACGTAGAGTCTGAATGAATCGCCGATGTAGATGCTGCAAGGTCGGAGCTTTTCCTTCTTTTCCTCTTTTGTTGTCGGCTGGGATTCTTCTTGCTTGCTAGGACTTCGTTCATCTCGGCTCAACGGAGACCGACGTCGTTGAATTCCGGCATGAATTCTGCCACAAAGTCGGCCAAAACTTGGCCCTTAATTGCTGTTCTGGGCCTGAATTCCAGGTCATACTGGCCCAAGGCCACTGCCCACCTTGCAATTCTTCCTGTTAAGTCTCCTTGTTGTAACAGGGATTTCAATGGGTGCTCTGTTAGTATCACAATCTTGTGTGCTTGGAAGTAGTGGTTCAGCTTTTTTGAGGCCATAACTAAGGCCAGCATTAACTTCTCCAGTGGTAAGTACCTTGTTTCAGCGCTGGCTAAGGTTTTACTTACATAATAGAACAGCCTCTGTTCCCCATGCTCTTCTCGGATTAGTACTGCGCTCACAGCGTGCTCGGACACAGCTAAGTACAAAAATAACTCCTCCTCGGGATCTGGCGTTGAGAGGATTGGAGCCGTGATCAGATACTTCTTTAGATCGGCTAAAGCTCCCTCACATTCCTCGGTCCACAGGAAGTCTGCAGTCTTTTTTACAAGGTTAAAGAAGGGTTTACACTTGTCTGAACTTCGGCTTATGAACCTGTTTAGGGCTGCGGCCCTGCCAGTGAGCATTTGAACCTGTTTTGCCGAGGTCGGGCTCTGTAGATCCAGGATCGCCTTAATCTGATCTGGGCTGGCTTCTATTCCCCTTCTTGTTACCAAGTACCCTAGAAACTTACCAGATCCAACCCCAAACGCGCACTTTGATGCGTTGAGTCGGAGCCGATATGTTTTGAGTTGTTAATACCTCGGCTAGGTCGGCAAGATGATTTTTTGGCTCCTTGGTCTTTACAACCATGTCGTCGATGTAGACTTCCACTGTTTGGCCTATCTGGTGTTTGAACATTTTGGTTACCAGCCTTTGATAGGTTGCTCCTGCGTTCTTCAGTCCAAAAGGCATCACCCTGTAACAATACAAACCTTTTGGGGTGATGAATGCTGTCTTCTCCTCGTCCGAGGGGTACATGGCTATCTGGTGGTACCCCCTGTAAGCGTCCAGGAAGCTCATCCTTCCATGTCCAGATGTAGCATCCACCAGCTGGTCAATTTTTGGAAGGGGGAAGCTGTCTTTGGGACAGGCTTTATTCAGGCTTGTGAAATCTACGCAAACCCTCCATTTGCCGTTTTTCTTCTTTGCCACCACAGTGTTTGATAGCCATGTTGGATAGTCGACTTCTCTGATGGCCCTGGCTTCTAGAAGTTTGTCAACTTCTTCCTCCACTGCTTCGACGTGTATCAACGTCGGTCTTCTTGCTCGCTGAATTACAGGTTTAGCCGACCTGTCGACGTTCAGTCTGTGACACGTGACCTCGGGGTCAATACCAGGCATCATAAGGCGTCCAGGCGAACACTTCTATGTTTGCTCTCAAAAAGGCTTCCAGTTCTCTTTCCTCTTCCTCGGCTAAGCCTGAGCCGAGAAGAAAAAAGCGTTCCTCATCGCCCTCCTGGACGAGAATTTTCTTTAGTGATTCCTCACTCTTCTCGGCCGGCTCCTTGCCGACATCATCCAGGACTTCCACGTCCTCATCTTCAATTTCTGCCTTGGCTGGTTCTCGAATATTGCAGGTAGTCTTCATTGCTGCCATGGAGAAATTCTTTGCCTGCAGCTAATCTCCTCGGATTTCTTCAATCCCATGCTCTGTTGGGAAGCGCAGTAGTTGGTGCAATGTTGAGGGGACTGCCCCTATTGGCATGCAACCACGGCCTGCCCATGATGATGTTGTACGGTGAAGGTGTATCAATCACGACGAACTCGGTCTTGATCGTCTTTGCCTGCTTGTACGTCCAAGGTTGTGGCACCAAGGGGCCACGTCGGCGTTCCGTTGAAGCCGACCATCGGGCCATCCGACTGTTCCAGGTCATCAGGGTGAAGGCCCAGCTCCTTGTAACATCTAATGTACATGATGTTGCAAGAGCTGCCTTGATCTATTAGGATGCGTTTACTTGGCACTCCCCAACCTGGAGGGATCTACCAAGGCATCATTATGTGGATGCTGGACCATCTCTAGGTCGGCCTCGGTGAAGGTTATCATCAGACCCTGGCAATCTTCTGGCCGAGGTCTTTTCAGTCCGACCTGGTTTACGTACTGCAAGTGCTTTACTCTTTGGGTTTCTCCCCGAACGTCGTTTTCATTCACCTGGAATGAATCACATTTACTACCCGAGGTCTTTCTGCCCGGGGTTGTGGCGGTGTGGGGCTGCTTCAGCCTGAGGCAGTCTTTCCTGTTCTTCTCTTGTTCTGGTTTCATCAACGAGGTCCCTTAAGTGGCCTTGCCTCACCAGATCTTCCAAGTGTGCTTTGAGGGCTCTGCAACCTTGCGTGTATGTCCGTTTTCATTGTGATACGAACAATGTCTGTCCGCTTTTCTTCCCATAAACTCCCCAGGTTGCCTTGCTAGTGTTCTGAAATAGGGCTGGCTCCGAATTTTTCCTAGGACCTTTTGAATTGGAATTCGGAACACGGTTGTTACTGCTTGTTTAGCCCTCAGCTCTACCTCTGCTTTACTGAATCCGTTGTTACTTCGGCTTCGCTTCGGTGAGCCGTTCCCCGGCTCCTGTTTGACCTGCTTTGGTGCCGATGTATCCTCCTCGGCTCTGGCATACTTTTCGATTCTGGCCATGAGTTCCTCCATGTTCTTTGGCAATGTCTTTGCCAAAGATTTCCGCAGTGAACAATCTTCTTTCAGGCCGTTCTTGAAAGACACGACCGCTATCTCCTGGTTGCATTCAGGTATTCGGTTGAACACCTCATAGTATCTTTTTGCATAGGCCCTAAGGCCTTCATCCTTGCTGATCTTCAAAGCCATTAGAGAGTCCACCCTTAATGGCTGTAGCTTATTTGTCACGAACCTGGACACAAACATCTCGGCCAAGCCTTCCCACGTCTTGACGCTGCCCTTTGGTAATCTATGGAACCAGTCCGATGCAATCTCCCCAAAGGACGATGGGAATACTTTGCAGAGCAATGGCTCATTCCCACTGTATAACGCCATTGAGTTTAAAAATAATCCGACATGGAAGTTAGGGTCGGACTTACCGTCATAGATTTGAAACCTCGGCATGCTGAATCTTTTTGGTGCTTCAAATTGTCCAGTTCCACCGAGAATGGTGTCCTCGGTTTGACGAATGAGTTTACCTCGGCTTCAGCGTTCTGTCCCTCCTCTTGAGGTAGTTTCCCAATCTTTACTCCTCCCGGAGCTCGGCTATCTTTTGATTTTAGTCCCTTTGGCACACTACTTTCGGCCTCGTGGTGTGCCCGTTTTGACCTTTCTTCATGGGTGATGTCGAAGCAGAGAGCCTGCTTTTGTACATGCCGATGTTCTCTCTGGGTTCCTGATCCTTTGTATGATACGTCCTCCGGGACTTCTCTTGTCTGGATTCCTCTCGCCCGACCTCCCCGGAGGGCGGGTGAGTGTGCCTTTTGCTCGTGGAGCGTCGCGATGCTTCAGGAGTTATCTTTCATCCTTCATTCTGGGTTTTAACTGCTGGGATTGGCGTATCCTGCAGTGGGTATGGCGGCTGCATGACATTGTTTTGCATCATGAAGTTGACGACCGACTGCAGGTCGGCCAACTTGTTTGCCAGGTCCTTGACTTCCTCATCCCTTCGTATGCACCTATCCCTCCATACCTGGAGGTTATCCTCCTTGTAGTATCTGCCCTAGTCCATCTTCTTCGAAGTGTCGCCCACCTGGACGACGTCTTTCCCTCCGTGACCCTGGTCACGGGTTTTGTCGTTGTAGGTGTCTCCTTCGATGTCAAGGTCAATAGGCCTGCCACTCTCAGTGGGAGTGTTGCCCCCGACCTTCTCGTTTTGTGCGTTACTAGCCATCTATTCGTCTTACTTTCCCACAGACGGCGCCAAATTGTGTGAGTGATTTTCTGATCATACTGCCTATCTTAGTGATTCAGCGGTAAAAACACAGGCAGAATAGATGGCACAGACAATAACACAAAGACACAAAGGATTTAACGTGGTTCGGCAATAATTGCCTACGTCCACGGGAGGCCGAGGTAATTCGTTATTGAATGAATGATAAAAATTACAATTAACTCTCTGTAATTCTCTTACTCTCTAAGCATGTAATTGTAAGTGTTACAATTAGCTTGTAGTTGTGTATACTCTGTTCAGAATGATCTCTCCGTCCTCTCCTTCTCAACCTCTCCATATATACTAGAAAAGTTAATGGAGAGGTCGCCAGCTTTTGAGCTGGCTGCCAGCCCACTGTTACACTTTTGGCAGCTTTCCAGGTAAAAGCTCTTCATGGCTTCACATGGCCTCTAGTGGCCTCATGGCCAACTCACATGGCCTCAAGGCCAGGTAGTTGGTGAAGTGCTGGCCTCATGGCTGTACATCCACCTAACCAAGATAATATTTTGTATTAGCAGGTATGGCCGACCTCATAGTTACCTCGGCTTAGTTCTTCTCAGGGTAGTTCGGCCTTTGGAAGTGAAGCCGAGGTATGGAGAAAAAAGGTCTTTAACCCGGATTAAGATATCTTCGGAAATAACCTCGACAACCTTAGATTACTTCAGCACAAACTTACCGCGACACGTGGAACCTCGGCTGACACGTCGGCGTCACCTTGCCACGTGTTGATACACAAAAATATAACCCCACAACTATACTTAATTAGAATCCACTTCATTTGAACAACTAGCAAAAAAAAGTATGACACTATTTAGGGAAAAAAAAAAAGTATAACACTATTTAGGAGTATTTTGAAAAGATGATTAAAAGTTAATTTTTTTGATTTTGTTTTACTTTTTTTGAAAAACGTGTAAAAAATATGAGATATTATGTAACTCAAAATGAATTAAAAACTGTGAAGTAACTTTTAACTCACTTTTCAAAAAAGGCCTTAACCATATTCTTCTTCTATAACTTCAGTTAAGTTACAAGTGAAATCTATTTCATCTTAACAACTACTAAGGAGTGTAAAATTCACACACTCGAAAAGTGTGAACAAATTTATTCTCGTATTTTACACATTAATGACTTATTTGGTAACTGTAGACACCCCATTTTTGACCGCCCTCAAGACTTGGGCATTACTGATGGTTTGCTCGGTGTTGAGAGATGTGCAGGGCACAGGTTCAGTTCCTTCGACAAGGAGAGAGGCAAACCCTTCCAAACACTGTGTTTAGGGGTTTGGAGTTGAAGAAAAGAGGAGAGGAGGGGAGAAAATAGGTTGGAGAAGGAGTTCGCCATGAATCCGGGAAGGAGAAAAGTCTGCGCGGTTTCACCGAAACGGGCGTAACTCTTTGCACAAGAGGGATTAAAATATGAGGCTACTACCATTGGAAAGAAGACTTCCAGGGCTTCATTTGTGGTTTAAGAATCTCCTAGAGCCAAGTCCGGGTGGAGGAGATATGATGGGTTGAAGCTGGGCATCATCCCGGTTGGATCGAGTCTGCGCGGCTTCACGGAAAAGGGCATAACTTTTTTCACATGAGGAATTTTGATGCAAGGTTTGCGCCATTGGAAAGCTAACTTCCGGGGCTTCAATTTTCATACCCACCGGCCATTTTTTGACCTAGGAATCACCTATCGGCACTCTATTTAGCCGACCGGCAGAAAATAGTGCCGACCGGCACTTGTTTTGGCCGATGATCAAATTTTCTGGCCGACCTGACCCCTTTGCACCCTCCAAGCCTGGTGCATACCAGCTGTGCCAGCTGGGATGCACAGAATCAGATCCACGTGCATCCATGTGCCTATTTTGCACCCTTGACCACCTTTTGGCCCTTATTTTGCACCCTTTGCTCAAGGCTTCTTGAGGAAGCCTTGACCCCTTGTCTTGGCTTCCTCAAGAAGCCTACCAGCTGTCCAAGCTTCTTTGATAAGCCAAGACCCTCTTGCACCTCTTGAACCTCCCTCTTTTGCTTAGCCATTAAGTTTCTTTGCCTATATAAGCACCATTCCTTCTCCTTTGTCTAAGGTTGGAGACTTTGGAACAAAAAGCCAGAGAAATATATGTATATCTGATATATACATATACATCCCTCCATCTCTCAATATATCTCTCTCATTCCACCTCCAAACACCCTTGATCTTGGGCTATTTCTTCACCACCACCTAGCACCACCACCACCACTCCATTTCCAGCATATTGGAGGTCATTTGCAGAGGCTAGGAGTTCATTTTCTTGGATCAAAACCTGCTGGTTCATTGGTCTTCAAGGGTAAGTGTCTATTTCCCTCAAACTAGCATTTTCTTGGTTCATATCTAAGCCATAGTTGCATGTATTTTTGAGCTTCGATGTAAACTACAAAGTTGCTTGTTTTGAGCCCTTCTTCAACATTGAAGAAGGGCTCAACACTGTTGGGGGTCTCCATGTAGTACTTACCATTATACCCCCTCTTTGGCCCCCATTTTTGCATGCTTTGTTAGCCTACCATGCTTCTATTTTTGGGTCTTCAACAGGCCTGAAAAGGGTCTTAGTTTGACCCCCTCTACATGTCTCATGAAGGGTGTTTGGCTGTTTGGTGCATCCTTTTGGTACTTCATGTTATACCCCTTTGTGGGCCTTAATCTTGCATTGCATTTTGAGTATGTGTGCATACTGTTTTGGGACTTGTTATCTACTGTAAATGTTCATATTTTTGGTCCCTATTCAGTGTTGTAGAAGGACATTTTTCTGTTTGAGCATTGTATCTATGACTTGCCTCATTGCCTCCCTTGAGGAGCCATTTTTTTGCATGCCATGTTAGTCCCACTTGTGCTTGCTGTCTTGCCATGCTTTGTACTATGAACATGCTTGTTTTGGGACTGTCTAGTTGCTGTCTTCATACTTCATGTTCATATCTTGCATATTTGGCATAGCCATAGGCCATTTCGGGTGCTAAAATTCATGTTTCGGGACTATTCCGTGCATCGGGTGTACTTTGGCCATGATTCGGGGCTGTTTCGCCCCTCATTTAGCTACTTAAATTCCATTAGCATGTTTGCATATCATTTGCCATGCCATTTCATGCCTTTACGCCATTGCCTCGGTTTGCGTGCCCGTGTGCACGCATTTCGAGGCACTTCATTTTCATCTCACGGCCTCTTATGTGAGTGTGGCTGAGGTCCACTCATGTTAGTATAAGTCCCTATTGCATTGCATATGCCACTTTAGTCCCATTGCATTGCGTACGCTATCTCCTCGGTTTGCGTGCCCGTACGCACGCATTTCGAGGCATCTCATTTTCATCTCATGGCCGTTGATTTTGGCATGCTTGCGAGTTACCCGTGTTAGTTTAAGACCACCATTGTATGTTTTGTTGCATACCATACTTGTTAGTTTAGGTTGTGTGCCTAATACATATTGCATGTTTGTATACTTGCCTCTATGTTCATGTTGCATGTTTAGTTCACATGTTTAGGTTGCATTTGGCATGCATGTCTTGCCTCCTGAATCACCATGATAGAGGTTGGGCCTCTTGTTTGTTTGTATGCATTTCATTTGATATCAAAGTTGCTAACTTGGCTTTCGGGCCATCATGCATTGAAATGCGTGATTGATGGCCCGGGGGTCGAGGGCCATGCTCCCTTGAGTCCATTGCATGATAGGGAGTGTGTCCATGCATACATTTGCCTAGAAATTCTATGCTACGCACTGCTGGTTTGCTGTTTGCTGTCAAAATTGTCTCCTGCAGGAATTTAGTGCCGACCGGCACTCTTTAGTGCCGACCGACAATCTTTTTGTGCCGATAAGCTCCCCAGCAGCCGGTGGCCACCTCAAGCAGCCGGTGGTTATTTCCTCTAGCCGGTGGTTCACTGCAGTGAATTTGGAAGGTGTTCTGGGACTCTGGCAATTTTCCAGGGAGGCAGGACCGTGAAACAGAGGCAGCAGTGGTGCGGTGTGGGCTTTCCGGGCAAGTTGGATCGAGCATGCATCATTCGCGCATCCCGAGACAAGGCTGAGGCCCCTTTTCCTTTATTCATTTGGTTTAATTTGGTAGCTAGAATTCTGTAATAATTTATTTATTCGTTTATTTTTCTTGGACTGTATTATTATTTTGGTCCCTCCGAGTGAGGGCGAATCTGTAATAAGTGTGTGTGAGTGGTGTGCATGTCTTCCAACCCCCACTTCTTTCTCCCTTTTATTTACCTTCTTATGATGGTAGATTAGGGCATATTTATTTTAGCATACCTTATGCTATGCATGCGTGCATCCATGCATTTGTTGACATGCATCGGGCTCGGCACATCATACAAACTGCATCGTATTTTCAATTCCAAATTGAATACGTGATAGTTGTAGCATTTCACATGCCATGTCTAGGATAGCCGAGTCTGCCTAGATTACATCTTTGCATGTGTTCCATTAGACATTTCAGTATGCTTAGGTCCATGCATGGATTTCTAATAAGCTTCTGTTTTGGCACGGAGTACGATGTAAGTTTTTACGCTTTAAGCATAGCGCATGCGTGTGAATGCTAACATGACAGTATGATTGCCATGCGGCTAAATGCTTATGTGATATTACTGTTTGAATGCCTGTGGGTGGAGGTTGGATTGTGTAAGTTGGAACGACTCATTAAAATCCGTATTTTAGCCTACTTGCGAGTAGCAAAATCTAACACGTTTTTCGAAACAAAACGGACATGCAATGTTTATTTCCAAATTAGGCAATCCAGTCTATACTTGTTTGCTGTGCACATAACATAGTAATTCTAGGCTAATAACCGGTATAAGAGCATGTAACGTTTTTAAAATCGGATATCACGGTTAGTAGAGGCCGGTCTTCGGACCGGGCGAAAGGGGGTGCTCATAGCTGACCTTCCCCGATCGTACCCAAGCTTCCGAGCCGAGACATTTGGTGATGACGGACACGTGGCCTTCGACACCGAGTCAGGGTTTCCTAAATTTCCCATTTTAAAATATTTAGGTGGCGACTCTGTATCTGGCAAAGCAGTCCATGTTTGGCACTTCTTTTCAAAATCTGTTTTTCTCAAAAACGATTTGCCAGAGGTGGACTCTTTGGTTCAGATTACGAACCGCAATCCAAACAAAAACGGAGGGAGTCCGAACTGTAGCGAGGTCCCCCGCGGGCGCTGTTACAGTAACCATTTCGTTTTCGGTTTATATTTACAAAAATTTTAAAATTCATCATAAAAACTTGTTTGATATTTTTTTTTTATTTATAAATAGTTGTCTTAGTTTGTAAATTTGAGGAAAAAAAGTAAACTCAAAAAATGAGTTCATGTTGGTTTTTAAACAGAAATTTAAAAATTTGACTAAAAAATTTTTTTTCAATTATAATGTGTATGATCCCATTGTCATAAATAATAAAAAAATAAATATAAATATTTTAGGTCTGAACAAACATATTTTTTTGTTCATGTTTTTAAAAATTTTCAAACCAAACGCGTTTGTAATTTATATTTTTTTAAAAAAAACAAAAACTAATTTATAAAACTTTTGTAAATATAAACAAAAAGACGTAAACGTTACCGAATGCTGCCTAAACAAGCAACCACTAATTAATCAAGATCAAACAAATCTTTACTGAAAAACAAGCCCCATCTATTGTCCCAAAATTAAGACCCGTCCTATGTACCATTTTGTAATTATTTTATTGGAGAAATTTCCATCTAGCGGTACTTTCAAAAAAATATTATAGATACACGAAAAAATTTAAAACTTTCATTACTAATATTGATAAAATTTACCACTAATTGTAATTTATTTTTAGAACTTTTACTGATTTGTTATTTCTCTTTTTTTTTAATATGTCAAAATACTTACCATTGTGATTTACATATATGTATTGTTGTATTACTACCTCAACATTTTAAATGAATTTTACGTATAACAATTAGTCTGTTTTCAATTTTTTCTAACTAAAAATCACTCAATGGCGCATGGACAACACGACATGACTATTTAATATTATAATATATTGCGAGACAATAAATCAACAATTAAATCATAAATTCTATTTATATATAAACTCTCCAAAATGAGATACAGAAACCACAAAACCATTTCACTAACTTATCGTAGTAGATGACCTGCTCACGAAGAATCTGTTGTACTTTAGGGTTGGATGCTTATTGTAGACTAAACAAAGATATAATGGACAAATTAATTCAACAAATATTTTTTTAAAAAAAAATAGAAGTATCAATAAAGAGGTACCAACGAGTTGTGGTAATCCTATACATCAAAAACAAATTTATAAGATACAATCAATCATACAATTCTAAAGAAATAGTAGTGATACCTTATTTTTATGTGTGTTCAACATTTAAGACCATAAGCTCTCATAAATCAAAGAATTATGGAGGTTGGAGGATGGAATCCGGTGCTAAGAAGAAGACGAGTTGCAAATCAAAACAGTAGATCAGTGGAGTATGGCGTGGTTACTATCTTTGTAGATGAGATCCCAAACTCAATGACTCCAAAGTGTTTGTTTACTCTATTTAATAAGTTTGGCGTAGTTAAGGATGCCTTCATCCCATCCAAAAGATGAAAAGCGACGGGGTCAAGGTTTGGTTTTGTGCAGTATGATTGCAAGGTGGCTACTGAAATGGCGGTGCTGAAGGCTGATGGATTATGGTGCGATAATAAGGCCTTGAAAGTAAAGATAGCAGAGTTCAAAAAAGGAGAGGTTAAGCAGCATGCAATGACCAACAGAGGAAATGATCCGATAATGCAGCGTCCACAGAGGAGTTTCGGGCATAGAAGGGTGGATGGTATAGGTCGAAGATCTTTTGCAGAAGTAGTCCAGAGTGGTGGCAGTAATGAGAAGATGAAGTTGGTTGTAAAGGCATTTGAAGCCGGTAATGGGTGGCTTTATGATAGTGTAATTGTAAAGTTGAAATCATTTCTTGCCTTCGAAGAGTTTAAGAAGGAGGTCAGTAAAAGAGGTATGGAGGAAGTAAGAGTCAGAGAAGGAGGAGGAAGGTTAGACGTGCTAACTTTCAAATCCCAGAAACATAAAAGGGAGGCCAGATCCAAGCTAGAAGAGTGGATGCTAGAATGGTGTGATTCTATTACAGATTGGGAAAAAAGCAAGTATGTTGAACAGGAAAGGTGTGTGTGGCTCATATATGTAGGTGTCCCATTTAATTTGTGGAGTGTTAATACATTCAGAGACATTGGCAAGCTGTGGGGTGAAGTTGTCCAATTTGATGATGATATTACTACTCAAAATTCTTTTCAATGGGGAAAGGTACGAGTAATTACTTCCAGAATGGAGTTCATCAATACGGTGATCCAGGTTGAATGTAATGGAAGCCTGTTCCCAGTCAGAGTGTGTGAAGAGTTCCCAGCAGCAGGAAAGCCGTGTTATTGCAACAGTTCCTGCATGGAAAATGAGGTCACTGGTTCGATGGGTCAAGATGAAGTTGATCAACTGTCAAAAAATGGTGAGCCAGACAAGGAGGAACATGAAGTTGAACACACAAAGAAGGAGGAGCTTGTAACAAGCCCGCGGGGGGCCTCGCTACAGCTCAGACTCGATTTGTGTCACGGTTCTTAATCTGAACCAAAGAGTCCAAATCCGGCAAATCGTTTTGAAAAAACAGATTTTT
Source organism: Camellia japonica (assembly GCA_030407325.1). Taxonomy (NCBI): domain Eukaryota; kingdom Viridiplantae; phylum Streptophyta; class Magnoliopsida; order Ericales; family Theaceae; genus Camellia; species Camellia japonica. The sequence continues at coordinate 44,978,500 of JAPPVO010000007.1, forward strand.
TTGAAAGAAGTGCCAAACATGGACTGCTTTGCCAGATACAGAGTCGCCACCTAAATATTTTATTTTTGGGAAATTTAGAAAACCCTGACTCGTTTGCCTAAGGCCACGTGTCCGTCATCACCAAAGTTGCCTTGGCTCGAGAACTTGGGTACGATTGGGGAAGGTCACTTCGTGAGCACCCCCGCTCGTCCGATCAAAGATCGGCCTCTACTAACCATGATATCTAGTTTTGAAGACATTGTGCGTTCTTATTCCGGTTATTAGCCTAGATTTACTATGTGATGCGCACAGCATACAAATATAGACTGGGTCGCCTGAATTGGAACAAAACATTTCATGTTTGTTTATTTGAAAGATGGTTTGATGGTGCTACTCGCAAGTATGCTAAGACGTGGATTTGCCACCCTCGGGTGGGCTTAGAAAACATGATTTTGCCACTATCTAGTGGGCTTAAAACACACATTTGATGAATTGTTCCAATTCAAATAACCCAACCTTCACCCACAGGCATTCAGGCAGCTATATCACATAAGCAAATAGCCTCATGGTAAGCATGGTATTCATGGCAGCACTCACACGCATGCAATGATGCTAAAGCATAAAACTCACCGAGTACTCCAAGCCAAAACAGAAACTGATTAGAAATCCATGCATGATTCTAAGTATACAGAAATGCCTAATGTAACACATGCAAAATGCAACTATAGCAGGCTCGGCTATTCTAAACATGGCATATGAGATGCAATAGCTATCATGTATTCAACTTAGAATTGAAATACAAATGCAGTTAGTATGATGCGCCGAGCCCGGTGCATGCAAGACGGATGAATGAATGCAAACATACTATCATACTGTATGCTAATTGAAACATGCCCTAATTCTAACCATCATAAGCGGGTAAATAAAAGGGAAGAAAGACGTGGGGTTGGAAGACATACATCACACTCACGCACACTTATTACAATTATGCCCTCGCGCAGAGGGTCCGAATAAATAATATACAGTCCCGAATAGTACAGTCCAAATAAATAATACAGTCTAAATATGTACAAAAATCCTAATTAATTACCAAATTAAGTAAGAAAACAATAAACTGGCATGCAAGCCAGGGACTGCCTTGACTCTTCTTCAGATGATGAATGATGCATATCCGGGTTGCCTAGCGCGGAAATCCATGGCGATGCCCCAGTTAGCCTCTGTTTGCACTTATTCTTGGAATGCGTGCCAAGCTTCGGAAGGCTGCTGATTCTTGTTTTGCTGCAACAGAGAGCAACAAAGGGGCATGGCAATGTATTTTCACAATATGTATGCATGTCTCGATCTTCGTGCCGCCAATCACGCATCTCGATGCATGATGGCCGAGGAGTCGAATTGCACAACTCAATATGAAATGAATGCACATGAAAATACAACTAAGACCTAACTCCATCATAGACAATCCGGAGTGTCGGTGACTGGGGAATTGAGACACGTTCCGTCACTCGGAGTACGAAACGTACCTCGTTTCCCGTGCTCGAGCTAACCCCTATTCCGAACACAATGCAATATGCATGACATGCATGAAATGCAACTAAGATACATCCTAACATGTAACATGCTATGAAATGGCATACACGATGCACGAGGTAACATGGCATACACGATGCGCTAACATACAACCTAGCATACACAACGCTATGGAATGAAATGGCATACACAATGCAATATGGACTTACACTAACACAAGTGGACCTCAGCCACACTCACATAAGAGGCCATTAGATGAAAATGAGACACTCGAGATGCGTGCACACGTGCACGCAAACCGAGGACCGACCCTAAGGCACGAATGCCACTCTAACAAGACATGACAAGGCATGGAATATGACATACTAGCATGCAAATTTCAGTAGCAAAAAGCGATGCAAAACAGCCCGAAGCATGGCAAAATGGCACCCGATGCATGAAATGAATCCCGAAACATGAAATTAGGTACATGGAATGACCTATGGCTATGCAATGCATGCATTATTTGAACATGAAGTGTGAAGAAAGAATCAAGGAAGCCCCAAAACAAGTATATTTACAGTTTTAAGCAAGGCCAAACAGTGAACACAAATGGGGCTAAGCTAGCATACAAAAATGGCCCTAAAATTGAGATAATGAAGCAAGTAGCAGCTGCTGGCCCCAAATGGCCGAGAGCCCTTCGACACAGTTGAAGAGGGGCTCAAAACATGGCATTTTATAGTTAGTTACCAAACCCAAAACAGTGCACAAGCAAGCCTAAAATACTATGCAAGATAAGGCCAAAAAGAGGGCTTCAACACAAAGTATACAAAGGATGCCTCAAACAGCAAAAGATCCTTAATGAAACATGAAGAGAGGGTCAAAATAAGGCTATTTACAGTTCGGACCAGAGCCCAAAAACAGAAGCACAAGGGGCTAACAAATCATGCAAAAATAAGGCCAAAAGAGGGATACAAAGGCAAGTGGCAAATGGAAGCCTCAAACAGTGAGGAGTCCTTCAACAATGTTGAAGAAGGGCTCAAAATAAGACATTTTACAGTTTACAACATGCCTCAAAACAGTTTATACATAGGCCTAAAATACTATGCAAGGAAATGGCATAAAAGAAAGGTAAAGAAGCAAGTGCCACAAGGAAGCCTCAAAAGTGAGAGGCCCTTAAACAAACATGAAATAGAGCTCAAAAAAATGCTATTTTCAGTTAGGGTCGGAGCTCAAAAAAGTAAGCACAAGGAGCTAGAATATGAACCAAGAAAAGGGTCAAAAATGGGAGAAGAGGACTTACCCTTGAAGACTAATCTTTGACAGCCTTTTGGACCAAAATGCAGCACTCCTAGGCTCTGAAGAACAACCTCAAGCTGCTGGAATGGAGGATGGAAGGGTGGGGCTATGGGTTGGTGAAGAACCAAGGGGGTTTTTAAGGCTTAGAGTAGAGAGAGAGAGAGGGATTTAATGTGAGAGCTCCAAACTAAAATTTTTTAACCCCTAAAACCAGAGCTGGGGGTGTTTATATAGGCAAAAGAGTGGGGGAAAAGGGGGGGAAATTGAAATTCAAATTTCCCCCCAAAAAGGCCAAAAAGTGAGATAAAGAGGCAAGTGGTAGCTGCTGGCCTCAAACCGAAGAGAGCCCTTCAACAAAGTTGAAGAAGGGCTCAAAACAAGACATTTTGTAGTTTATGACCAAGTCCAAAACAGCTCACAAGTAAGCCTAAAATACCATGCAAAAATAGGCCTAAAAGAGAGTTAAAGAGGCAAGTGATAGTAGGAGACCTCAAACAGCAAAAGGTCCTTAATCAAACATGAAAAGGAGCTCAAAATATGACTATTTACAGTTTGGGTCGGAGCCCAAAAATGCTTGCAAGCAAGGCTCGGGGGCCAAAACGCGCAGCCCGGGGCCCCGAAAACTGACTGTTAGGCACCGGGAGTGGTGTTCGACCACGAAGTCGGTCTCTCGGACCACAGTGTCCCTCAAAAGGGAGGAAATAAGATATGTGCCAAAAATCGGAGCAAACGGAGGTGGTTAAGCGGTCCCGAACCGAGGCACACGGCTGTCGGCTCCGAAAAATCGGAAACCGGGCTCCAAACGGGAAAAATGGCCTACGACCACGAAACGTAGCCTACGGCCACTGAGAGATGATCTACGAGACCTCTCCCTCCCTTCGGGAAGAGGAAACAGAGAAAACGGAGCCTGGTTCGCAAACCGAGGCAAAGCACAAAAGAGTCCGGAAGTTTGGAGGCAAGGCTCGCAGCTAGGACTCCGCAACCTCAGAATGAGCACAACATGCAACATCACCAAGCGCTCAATCGGTGACGTCTGAGTCTTAAGGTCGGTCAAAAATGGGGTGTCTACAGAGCTGAGCAGAAAAGATGAGATAGCCGTTGCCAAACAGGATATGGTGGACTGCGAAGCAGGGGAAAAAGATGAAGGTAATGAGTGCCTATCTATATTAGCTGTAAAAGAAACAGAGGATGACATGGGAAATCAAAAAGTCAGAGGAGATAGTATGGAGGACAGGTTGGTGAATACAGCAAACCCAAGAAATGAAATTCAAATTGTTGAATACCATGTATGTACTCCTGGGTTTATCAAAAGCCTAAGTAGGCCAGAGAGTTTAAGGCCTCAACTAAACTTAGAGGTGGTGCTGGATGGGCTTCAGGATGGGGTATAGGAGAATAAGCCCATCACTGATTCTTCAAACTTAAGTGCATGTGTAGCCCAAACCCAAATTAGGCCCCTTGTTCAACAAGAAGCCAAGTTAAGAGTAACAGTTAAAGACAACCCAGCAAGGCAAGGAAAGCCCACTCAAGCAGTGGTAAATAGATGTTATAAGGATGGTGGTAATCGGCAAAATAGGTCAAAACCGCACAACAAACAGATCAAGCAAAAAGGAGTGATGAGTGGTAACTGCTTCAAGAAATGAGCTATCTTTAGAGCAGCAGCTGCTACTATATCAATGTCAGTAGAGCAAAGTCTCAACACCAGGAGAAGAAATAAGCTATTAAATGAAGCCCAAGCTACCATGGAAGTTGGGAAAATTATGGGATTGGACTTTGAAGGCAAGGAGAATGAAGTGATTGGCAAGTTGACTGAACTCGAAGAGAAGGATATGGAGAGAGTAGAAGGGGAAGCTGTAATTTCGTAAGTCTGGGCAGGACTTAAGGCAGGTGCGTTTAGGAGATGTGTAGATTTTTAATGATTTTATTATCATGGAACATTAGGGGTCTGAGAAGACCCGAGAAGAGAACAAAAATAAAGAGTTTAGTTCGGGAGAGGAAGGTAGATGTCCTTCTGCTACAGGAGACTAAGAGAAGCTCAGTAGATGATAAGTTTGTAAAGTCGTTATGGCCGTGGGAGGAGATGGAGTACATGGAGGTGGGTGCAGAAGGAAGTGCTGGTGGCTTGCTATGCTTGTGGAATCCACAGATTTTTGAGCTTATGGAGTGTTGCAGCTCCAGGAATTACATGCTTTTATCAGGTATGGTCCATCATACTTTTAATTGCACTCTTATTAATGTTTATGCACCCAATGATGTGCTTAAAAGGAGGCAACTTTGGGAGTCCCTAGCAACACTGAATCCATCCTTTCCAAGCCCTTGGTGTATAGGTGGTGACTTCAATGAAATCAGATTTATGAGCGAAAGAAAAGGGTGCTCTAGAAGGGAAAGAGGGATGAAGGATTTTAATGAATTTATTGAAAAATTGGAGCTAGTAGATATGCAAATGTTAGGCAGGCAGTTCATTTGGTGTAATGCGATGGATGGAAATAGATGGAGTAGAATTGATAGATTTTTAACCGATTCGAGGTAGTTGGAAGAGTTCAAGTTTAAACAGTGGGGACTGCCTAGGTGTATCTCAGATCACTGTCCAGTACTCCTTATGAAGGATGAGAGAGATTGGGGCCTGTAGACACCCCATTTTTGACCGCCCTTAAGACTTGGACGCGACTGATGGTTTACATGGTGGAGAAAGATGTGCAGGGGAAAGGTTCATTTTCTTCGGCAAGGAGAGAGTCAAAGCTCAACTTCATACCCCTTTTTGGACCAAAACAATCTTGATCAAAAGATTTTAGACCTTAAAACCCTCTCTTTCAAAACGTTTTTGAAATAAAGTTTCTACGATGTTCTAACGCTCGCATTTTGTTAAATGTTGCGCTTTTCGGTAAACCGAGCAAGGACAAAGCAGAAATGAATGAAAGAGAAATGAAATCTTTGAAAAATCTTTCAAAACACCTTACTTAGGTGTTTGAAGTTAAAGAAAAGAAGAGAAGAGGGAAGAAACCCAGTTGGGGGAGAAAATGGGCATGAACTGTTAAGAAAGAGTCGAGCAACCCTCGCCGAATCGGGCCTATTCATTTGTATACTTGGAATCAAGCTATGAGGCTACCACCGTTGGAAAGAAGACTTCCAGGGCTTCATTTTGCACTCAATAATCTCCTAAAGCCAATTCCGGACGAGGGAGATATGGTTGATTGAAGTAGGGCATCACTCCGGTTGGATCGAATCTGCGCGGCTTTACCAAAACAGGAATAACTTTTTTCACAGAAGGAATTTTAATGCAAGGTTTGCTCCATTGGAAAGCTAACTTCCGGGGCTTCAATTTGGACACCTGGTCGGCCACCTTTGAACTTCCCAATCACTGGCCGGCCACCTTTCTTTCCGGAAGACCAATTTTTGTCCTGAAAAGTAACAGGCCGACCATAAAAGGTGGTAGGCCGGCCACTTATGCCCAGAAAGCCCAAAATTGACAGATGTCTTCCCTCCAGCTGTCTTCCACAACCTCCAGCTGTCCCTAGCTCAGATATTTTCGACCTTTAGTGTTGCTTTTGCTATATATGATGATATATCTCCCATTTTCCAAGAGAGACAAGTTTTGGCTCCATTTTTGAATTTGTTTTTCCCCCATTTTCTTAGCCTCTCTCCCTCTATATAATATACACTCCACCACCATTGTTAAGGGTTAAACACTTTTGGCTTAGGCTCATAACCCTCCTCCTCCATTACTCTCCATTTTCAAGCTCCAAACACCCATTTTCTTGCACCACTTGCACTACAACCCCTAGCCTACCCCCTCCATCACTCATTCCAGCACCTTGGAGGACATTTGAAGAGGTTGAAAGTCCAGAATTTTGGTCCAAAAGTTGCTGATTTGCTGCTCTTCAAGGGTAAGTGTCTATTTCCCTCAAACTTGCATTTTTTTGCTTCATTCATAAGCTATACTTGCAAGCGTTTCTGGATTTTGTCATGAACTGAAAAATGTCATATTTTGAGCTCCTCTACATGTTTGATTAAGAACTCTTTGCTGTTTGAGGTCTTCTACTACTTCTTGTCTACTATCTCTCTTTTTAGGGCCATTTTTGCATGATATTTTAGCCTTATTTGTGATCATTTTCGAGACTTTCTATAAACTGTAAAATGTATTTTTTTGAGCCCCTCTTCAACTTTGTTGAAGGGCTCTCCTCTGTTTGAGGTCAGCTTCTACCACTTGTCTCTTTATCCCTCTTTTAGGCCCTTTTCTTGCATGTTGATTTAGCCTCACTTGTGTTCATTTTCGACACTTGATGTAAACTGTAAAGTGCCTTCTTTTGAGCCCCTATTCAACTTTGTTGAATGGCTCTTTGCCATTTGGGGCCAGATGCTGTCCCTTGTCTCTATTCTCTCTTTTAGGGCCATTTTTGTATGATAGATTAGCCCTATTTATGTTCATTTTTGAGACTTGTTATAAACTGAAAAAAGGCTTGTTTTGACATCATCTTCATGTTTTATTAAGGGAATTTTCTTATTTGGGGTCACATGCTTCCTTGTATGCTTGATTGACCCTTGTTTTGAGCCTTACACCTAAGCTCTTGTTGCATGCTTTGTTTGGCCTTCTAGCCACTGAAATCCAGTGGATTTTCAGTGGCTAGCACACTATTTTGAGCCTCCAAATCAGAGGGGGGTGACCCCCTCTCACCTTGACTTGTTTGGTGGTCATTTTGGCCTTCCAAAGAGACCCTATCTTGCATGCTTTGAAGTCACATTTCAGGGTCAATTTGGATAGTTTTGGGACTACCATATTTGATTTCCAGAGTTTTTTTGGTCATGCTTCATGTCTATCTTGTATATGCCTAATAACTCCTTGCATGACCCTCTAAAGGAGCTCCTCATTTTTGCACATGTTGGCTGCATTTCAGTGATTATTTGGTCATATTTCCACATGTTTTGTTCACTGATTTTTGCTGGTTTGGTGAGATTCCATGTGCTTCATATACTTGCCATGCAAATCATGTTTGCTAGTCAAAATTGCATGCTACTTTAGCCCATCTTGCTAGCACCTTTTGGCCATGCTTTGAACTAAGAAAGTTCATGTTTTGGGACTGCCTTGACTCTGTCTTCATGCTTCATGATCAAATAATGCACGCTTTGTATAGCTACAAGTCAATGCATGTGCCTAATTTTGAGTTTCGGGGTTCATCTCATGTATCGGGTGCCATATTGCCATGTTTCGGGGCTGTTTAGCATCATATTTTAGTGCTGAAATTCACATGTTTGTATGCCATATTCCATGCCTTGCCATGCTTTGGTAGAGTGGCATTCGTGCCTTAGGGTCGGTCCTCTGTTCGCGTGCACGTGTGCACGCATCTCGAGTGTCTCATTTCCATCTAATGGCCTCCTATGTAAGTGTGGCTGAGGTCCTCTTGTGTTGGTGTAAGTCCATTATGCATTGTGTATGCCATTTCATTTCATAGCATTGTGTATGCTAGGTTGTATGTTAGCGCATTGTATATGCCATATTACCTCGTGCATCGTGTATGCCATTTCATAGCATTGTGCATGTTAGGTTTTATCTTAGTTGCATTCATGCATGTCATGCATATCGCATTGTGTTTGGGATAGGAGTTAGCCCGAGCACGGGAAACGAGGTATGTTTCGTACTTCGAGTGACAGAACGTGTCTCAATTCCCGGTCGCTGACACTCCGGATTATCCATGATGGAGTCTAGGCCTTGTTATGTTTTCATGTGCATTCATTCCATATTGAGTCATGCAAATCGACTCCTCGGCCATCATGCATCGAGATGCTCAATTGGTGGCACGAGGATCGAGGACTACGCTCCCTGAAGAGTAGTCAAGCATACATATGTGAAAATACATTGTCATGTCCCTTTCCTACTCTCTGTTGCAGCAAATCAAAAACCGGCAATCTCTTGGAACTTCGTGCAATATTCCGGGCTCAATTGTAAACAGAGGCTAATCGGGACGTCGCAATGGATTTCCGCGCCAAGCAACCCGAACATGCATCATTCATCATCCGGAGCAGAGTCGAGGCAGTCCCTAGCCTGCATGCTTATTTATTGCTTTCTTAGATTAATTTGTTAATTAATTAGGATTCTGTATTTATTCGGATTGTATTATTCATTTGGGACTGTATATTATTTATTCGGACCTTCCGAGTGAGGGCAATGTTGTAATAAGTGTGCGTGCGTGTGATGTATGTCTTCCAACCCCATGTCTTTCTCCCTTTTATTTACCAACTTATGATGGTTAGATTAGGGCATGTTTCAATTAGCATACAGTATGATAGCATGTTTGCATTCATTCATCTGTTTTGCATGCACCAGGCTCGGCACATCATACTAACTGCATTTGTATTTCAATTTCAAGTTGAGTACTTGTTAGCTGTTGCATCTCATATGCCATGTTTAGAATAGTCGAGCCTGCTATAGTTGCATTTTTGCATGTGTTGCATTAGGCATTTCTGTATAATTAGGATCATGCATGGATTTCTAATTAGCTTCTGTTTTGGCTTGGAGTACTTGGTAAGTTTTTATGCTTTAGCATCCTTGCATGTATGTGAGCGACTGCCATGATAGCATGCTTACCATGAGGCTATGTGCTTATGTGATATAACTGCCTGAATGCCTGTGGGTGAAGGTTGGGTTATTTGGATTGGAACAAATCATCGACTGTGAGTTTTAAGCCCACTAGATAGTGGCAAAACCATCTTTTCTAAAGCCCACCTGAGGGTGGCAAAATCTGCATTTTAAGCCTACTTACGAGTAGCAATCCATCTTTCAAAAATAAACATGAAATGTTTTGTTCCAATTCAGACGACCTGGTCTATACTTGTATGCTGTGCGCATCACATAGTAAATCTAGGCTAATAACCGGAATAAGAATGCATAAGGTTTTCAAAACTAGATATCATGGTTAGTAGAGGCCGATCTTTGATCGGGCGAGCGGGGGTGCTCACGAAGTGACCTTCCCCAATCGTACCCAAGTTCCCGAGCCGAGGCAACTTTGGTGATGACGGACACGTGGCCTTAGACAACGAGTCAGGGTTTCCTAAATTTCCCGAAAATAAAATATTTAGGTGGCAACTCTGTATCTGGCAAAGCAGTCCATATTTGGCACTTCTTTCAAAAAAATCTGTTTTCTCAAAACGATTTGCCAGATTTGGACTCTTTGGTTCAGATTGAGAACCGTGACATTTGAGTCCTTGAACTATAGTGAGCCTAAAACGAACGGAACGGGACTCATCCCTCCCGGGGCGTTCAGGGACGTCTACAGGGCCCAAAACCATTTTGATTTATTAATGCATGGTGTTTGCATCCCAAATTCAAAGTAGAAGTGAAGAACTGTTGGGAAGGTTACCAGGTTAGTGGTTGGGCTAGCTTCAGACTTTTGGAAAAATTAGGCAACCTGAAAGTCCATCTGAAGAGGTGGAACTGTGAAGTCTTTGGCAACATTGATAAGAAGCTAAAACAAGCAGAGGAGGAATTGCATGAGTGGGATTTATTAGCTGAAGGAAGGAATTTACAAGATGCTGAGATCAAAAGAAGGGTAGAAATAAGAAAATTAGTTTGGGATCTGAGTAAGAAGAAGGAATGGTTGTGGCTCCAAAAATCTAGAAGGGTCTGGGCTAAAAATGGGGACAAAAATACTGGATTTTTCCATTTAATGCCAACCAAAAGGCAGAGAAAAAACTTGTTAAACTCAGTTACTGTGAATGGTGTGATTCAGGATGAGCCTGGGATGATTAAATAGGCAGTAGCAAGTCATTTCAAGTACCTTTTCACTGAAGATTGGAAGTATAGACCAAAGTTAGCAGGTCTCTTTGACTCAATCAGTCCAACTGACTCAGCTGAGTTGTTAGAAGCAGAATTTTTGGAGGAAGAAATGTGGGAAGCAATTAAAGATTGTGACGGGAATAAAGCGCCGGGGCCGGATGGGTTTAATCTAAAATGTATTCAGAAATGTTGGGCCATCATGAAAGGAGAGTTTGTGCAATTGATGAATGAGTTTCATTCTAATGGAAAGCTAGCTCAAGGAATAAATAGTTCATTCATTACCTTAATTCCTAAGAAGGAAAACCTGTGGGGTTGGGAGACTATAGGCCAATCAGCTTGATTAGCTCCGCATGCGAAATTGTAGCTAAAGTCTTATCCAGAAGGCTGAGGAAAGTGTTACCCAAGATTATTAGTGAAGTTCAAACTGCATTTTTGAGCGGAAGGCATATTATAGATGGGGTTCTAATTGCCAATGAAGTGGTGGATTGGTGGAAAATGTCAAAAAAGAAAGGTCTAATCCTAAAGCTGGATTTTGAAAAGGCATATGACTCCGTAAATTGGGAGTTCTTGTACTCGATGATGAAAAATTTCGGTTTTGGAGAGAAATGGGTGAGGTGGATGAAGACTTGCATATCCACAGCTCGTATTTCAGTTCTAGTAAATGGTTCACCTACTTCGGAGTTCTCGCCCATGAAAGGTCTTAGGCAAGGTAATCCGCTTTCTCCTTTCCTCTTTAATATTGTAGCGGAGGGTCTGAACATTCTCTTGGAAAGAGCTAAGGAAGTGGGCCTGATTAGAGGAGTATCTGCAGGTCCAACTGAGTTGAAAATTACACACTTGCAGTTTGCCGATGATACCATTATTTTTTGTGAAGCGAAGTGGGAGGAAGTTATAGCCGTAAAAAGAATCTTAAGGTGCTTTGAGTTGATGTCTGGACTCAAAATAAATTTCCACAAAAGTAAGGTGTGTGAGGTAGGCGTGCAGGATGATATTGTCCAGGTCTTGGCAAAAAAACTAAATTGCCTAAGTCAAAAGTTGCCAATGAGTTATCTGAGGTTACCATTAAGAGCAAATCCAAGGAGAAAGGCTGCTTGGAAACCTGTGATAGACAAGTTTAAGAGCAAGCTAGCTTCGTGGAAGAGAAGGTATCTTTCTTTTGCTGGAAGATTAACATTGATCAAGTCCGTTCTGTCAAGCTTGCCAGTTTATTTTCTCTCCATCTTTAAGTTGCCAGTGGGTATTGCAAAATTACTTCACAAAATTCAAGCTAACTTCCTTTGGGGAGGGACTGAAATCCGAAAGAAAGTGCACTTAATTAACTGGAAAGAGATATGCCTAAGTAAAACTAAAGGTGGGTTAGGGATGAGAAACCTAAGCCAGGTTAATGAGTTCCTACTAGTTAAATAGTAGTGGAGGTATGGTAAGGAGGAGACAGCTTTGTGGAAACAAGTGATATGTAGTAAGTATGGAGGTTTAGGAGGCGGATGGTGCCCCTTATTTAATAGTTCAGTGTGGCTGTCGCATACGTGGAAAGATATAATATCAGTGGCTGTAGTCAACACTGCTTTGCGTGATTTCTTCTTGCAAAATTTTAGGCTAGTTGTTGGAAATGGCAGAAGACTGCAATTTTGGACTGATAAGTGGTGTCTCAACCAAAATCTGAGTGTGTTTTTTCCCAGATTATTCACATTATCAATTGAAAAAGATGGGAAGTTGGCTGATTTTTTCCACAGAAGGGTGTCAGATTCAGATTGGAATCTGGTCTTCAGACGACCCCTCCTAGCATGGGAAAATGAGGAAGTGCAAAAACTTAATGACTTTCTGCGGAATACGCCTAGGCTCCAAGAAGGGGTGATAGATTCTTGTTCTTGGCCAGCTCATCCGTCTAAAGAGTTCACTGTGGCATCAACTTGGAAGTGGGTGGAAGCAAGGCAAGGGGTAGATTTGTCTGTCACTAGGTGTATTTGGAACAATTTAGCCCCTCCCAAAGTTCAATTCTTGAGTTGGTTAGCGTGGAGAGGAAGGATTAAATGCTCTGAATTTTTGTAACGAATTGAAGTGTTGAGTCTAAGTATCTCTGCGCTCTGTGTGTTCTGCAGATCTGAGCTGGAGACTGTTAATCATGTTTTTCTTCACTACCCTTTTATTTGGAAATTGTGGGCCAATTTTGTGAACTGGTGGAATTACAAATGGGTTAGTCCTGGAACAATGGAGGGAATACTTCTGTCGTGGTCAGGTATAAAAATGAAGAAGAAGATGCTAGCTGTTTGGAAAAACACTATCGGTAGCAGTTATGTGGTCAGTGTGGAGAAGCAGAAATGATTGTTTATTTAATAAGGTACAACCGGATTGGAATGCCTTGGAAGAGCTAATAAAGGCTAGAGTAGCTTTGTGGGTATCCTCATCTTTGAAGGGGTATAATTATTCGGTGCACGATGTTATATATAACCTGAATCAACTCTGTCTCTGTGTGTAGTTATTTGATGTCTTGCTAAAGCTTTGTGGTTTGAATCTGTTTTTTGTTGCTGAAATGTTAAACTGCATCTGTGCTATTTTCTGCTGTTCTGTATCTGAGTCCTGGTTTGCTATGTCTGATCCCTGGGCTGCATTGTGTTGATGTATCTGAATCTGTTTTGACCTAAAATTGGAAGGGTTCAGGTGGTAGGCTGACGAGTTGCTGCAGTTATTTTGTCATGAATTTAGTTGGGCTACATTGTGTTGTTGCTCCGAATCTGTTTTGGGTTAGCCTTGGAAGGCTGCAGCTGTTAATTGCTGTCTTGAATCTGTTTTGGGTTGGCCTTCGAAGGCTGCAGCTGTTAAGGCTGAAGCTCTGTGGGATGATTCTGTTTTTTGTTTGGTTGGCAGAGGAGTTTGTTTAAGCTGGTTTACTATGATTTCAGTTGGGCTGCATTGTGTTGATGTTGTTGAATGGTTGAGTTGGTAGTCAGAGGAGTTGATTCAGCTGTTTTGTTTATGAATTCAGTTGGGCTGCATAGTGTTGTGGTTCTGAATCTGTCAAAATGGGGTATGCCACATTATAAACACTCTGAAGGATTCCTGTATCTATGCTGTTACTAGGCCTAGCAGTGGGCTGCTATTTTGGGTAGGTGTACTCTGCATTGGTAGTTGATCTGATCTACTGATCTGCTGAGTTTTTCCCTTTGACTGCACTGATTTTTGGATCTTTGTTCTGTTTTGCTTCTTTTGTTCTGTTGTTCTTTACTTTTTCTGTTGGTTTCTCACCAACTAGGAGGTTGGAGCTTAACTTAGCTCCAAGCTCCTCTTTATTGATGTATCCTCCTTACTTTGTTTGGTTTTCATCAATAAAGTTTTTCGTTTTTGCCGATCAAAAAAAAAAAAAACAAATTTATAAGTATCTACAAAATTAAAAAATATATAGATATTTAAATTCAAGTTGTACTAGTTGTGTGATGCAATTTTTTCTTTTCTCATTATCTTCTTATTGATAGTACAAAATAAAGATCAAAGATAAAAGTTCATGCGCCACCTCACAATGGCAAAAATATGGCTTATCGTTTCCTCATAGTGATTTCCCCCCCCCCCCCCCCCCACAAAATAACAGTTAGTATATTAGTAGTTAGATTCTAACACAAACAAACATCTTTCTGTAAACTCAAACCCTACACTCCAAAAGTTTTTTTATCATGCTTATGCATGTAACACCAATTAACATTATGTACTTGTCTCCTTTGCCGTGCTAGCATTAAGAAACAGTGAAGAAGGTGATTGCCTTGGTCTCCCAATTTTGACAAAATTTAAGGGCTTCAAATAACTTTAGTCCTTATAGTATTACTAGACTAAAAAATAATTTTTTTTTACATCAATCGATAAGAAATTATAGATATAAGATAATCATATCTAACTAAATAATCATAGTTCAATCACAATAATATTTAATAACCAATACAAGAAAGAGTAACAAAATAGAAAAGCAATCAGTAGTACAATAAAAAATTCAACAACCAACTTAACAAAAAAATCCATAATATGAAAGATAAATTATCAATATTTGTCTTCTATATAAAAATTGATTCCTAATTTCCTAGTTAAGAATGCACATAGGTTGGTTCACTTGGAACTCTAAAGTGTGTAAAAAAGATTAATAACACATAATTGAGTATAGTAAAATTTCCCCTAATAAATTGTCATAACCAATTATGTGAAGAGATGTACTCCATAAATAAAATTTTGTATAATATACACATGATCAGCTAACTCGATAACACATTCTTACTGTGAAAGAGAAATAAAGAGTGTGTTTGTTTGGACGGACTGGATAAGGGCAGATTGAAATCCACCAGATTGTTAATCCTAGGATACATTGTCCCTAAATTATTTGGTTAGACTGGATTTGTATCATATATTTGTTTAATCATGTGATTAGATGTTTGGATTGGCCTATTCTATTAAATCCTATGTTTGTTTGGAATATTATGGAGAAGGATAAATGTTCAAATAATTATTTTATCATTTTCAATTATTTACTAAGTAATAGCAATATTAAACATATCTTTAATATTTTAATTATTTTTAGCAAGATTAAATCAAAATTTATTTTATTTTATTTTTTGTACAACTACATAAATTTATTTTTAGAAAATTAAATATCAATAAAAATATATGTTATTTTTTAATTAAAATTTTAAATAAATTTATTTTAAAAAATAATAATTATTAAATAATGAAATTAAACAAAAAATCTATTAAAATTTAAATAATGAAATTAAATAAAATATAAACAAAATTTTATAATAAAACATCAATAAATATCTATAAAAAATTATTTTAAAAATTAAATAAATAAAACATCAATAAAAATTAAATAAAATTATTTTATTTTTAAATTGAGATAAATTGAGACATTTAAATTTTATTAAATTTTACTAAATATAATATATAATTAAATAGTAGAAAGTTAAAATGATCATTTCACCACCTAATCTCATATCCCCTTTATCCCCCCATTTGTGTCCCCACCCCCTCCATAGGACACAATAGTCCAACAAATTTGGGACTAATAGTCCGGAACAATAATTTTGAACCAAACAATGGACTATTAATCCAGAAGGACTATTAGTCTAATCTCATGCCTCAATCCCTCAAAACAAACACCACAAAAAGTATTAAATTCCAATCCATAGTTGTTGAATCTATCATATACGTTACAAAATGAACTACACAATCACAAGACCAAAGGTCTGGTTAATATGAATATATCCATGTTATGCTACTCCCTAGCTATTTTATATTAGGGTAAATCACACTCACCTCCTTTGAAATTTGAAAAAAATACTATTAACCTCACACTTTTGATATAATTACAATGACATTCCTTGAAGTTTTAATTCAAATAACCATTAGGTATTTTTTTCATCAGTAATTCACTAGTTGTATAAATAAAAAAATGAAAGTAATCTATTTTTAACTAAAATGTATATTTATCTTTATTTATAAATCAGTATAATTATATCAAAAGTATAAGACTAATTACATTTTATTCAATTTTGATAATGAATTTAGAATTTTTAAACTTATTAAATTTAGTGAGTTAACCTCAATCAACTTAGTGATTATTTTCTTTCAAAAATCATAATCAGTGTTATCAATTTGATCAAAATAATATAAAATCTAAAATTAAGAATAAAATTAAATTAATTAAAATAATAAAAATCAAATCAAAATAATATAAAGTATAAAATATAGAAACTATAAATATAATTTGTCCAATATTTATACAATTCTACAACCTTCGGTCATCTGTAGGAAGGACCATCTGCACAGGCAAAATTTGCATGGATCATGCAGGCTTGGGATCTAGCTAGCCCAAAAGTCATACCTATACCTATTACATAGATCAGTCATAGTTTGACGTTTGCATGCAAGCATTGTGGGAAAAAAACATTAAATTAAAAAAGAAAATTATTAAAAATAGCTTTTTACATTACCGCTAAGTCATGGTTGTTTACCGGCGCTTTGGGACAAGAGATTCGAGTATTATGATTGTGAGTCTCAACTATAACTTGTTTGGTGATGGTTTGACAGGAAAAGTAATAGTCTGATGGGCTTAATAACCTTAACTTAATTGGATTTTGGGTGATTAAAAAAATAATAAGTGAATTAAGTTTATTTTATATAAAAAAAAAAAATTATCAAGTGCACCTGTTTATTTTTTTATTTTTTTTAATATAGAAATAATTTTTTATTTATTTTATATAAAAATAATTTAACAATCTCATCACTAATCATCTCTCACACTATCATCATAATAAACACACTTTTACTTAATGCCCTTACTAACAATCTCCACATTAACAATCTCTTCATTAACAATCTCATCCAATCTAATCCGCCAAACAAACGTAACCTTAATGTTTAAAAAATATATACAAAAGTATATTACATTATTCCGTTTGGATCGTGAGGGGATGTGAGAAAAAAATGATTGCGATTTCTCGCTTAAGTGAGAAAAGAAAATAAATGATTATGATTTTTCACCATTATGTTTGGATGAATAAAAGATAAAAAAATGTGATTTTTCACCTATCTTATTTGGATAGAATTAAGTAAGAGAAAGAAAAGAAAGTGTTTTATTTCATTTTACTAAAACAACATTCCATATTAATAAGTTCTGTTTTTTCATATGGATAGTTCTGATATGTTTAAACAAGTTTCATTAAACTCAATCTATTCTCACTAAATCTCATCACTTTTGGTGAGAAACAAAACGTAAGTTTGATAAAAGTTTATTTCTCAATATTACTTAACCATCCAAACAAGTGAAAGGTTTTCAATTCTTATCATTTTTTTTTCCTCACCAAACCCCTTCGTCCAAACAGAGTATTAAAGTGTATTAAAATGCGTAAAAAAAATATAAATATTTGAAAATATATTAAAATTATAACTATTTTAACATTTTATAATGCTTATGAACAACCCTTAAAACTATCATTAGCAAGATTCATTAAAAATTAAACAATAAATAAATAGAAAACGTGAAACTAATTAGTGTAGATGGTTGAATTTTATTAGGTTTACCAACAATTATCGATCTGGGGGGTGGCTGCACCTCAAAATTTTTAAAAATCTCCAACATTATATTAGTGTAAGATAATTTTAAATTAAAATGATATTTCACGCTGGCAAAAAATAGGATTTTGCACTCTAAACTTGTAGAGACTCGTACTTCTAAATTAATTATATAACAAAAAAATTTAAATAATTTTCTATTTGAGTTTTAACAAATATTAATTCTTTTGTATTTTTATTTTTTTTTATATTCAAATTGTTTATGTTCTTTTTGTCATTGTTTGTTACCATTCTTCCTTTTTTATACATCACATTCTAATTTATTTGTCTCTTATTTTGCATCCATTCTTGTTTGCTCATCCTTTGCAAACAAAAATATTGTTTGTGTCAAACATGACATTCTTAAAAACGAGTTCATGAAATTTGATAACGCTTGATGAAACAAGTTATCTTTCTTATGTTAATTTTACTTTCTTCAACTATGCATAAAAATGATCAATTTTAATAATGAAATTTGTCAAGACAAAACTGTGTAATAAAACGAAAGATAATGTTTTAGCAAGTTATTTTATGGGCTTATTTGCAGCTTCTAACAAGCCAAAAATTGTTAATCAAAAAACAAATATTAAAAGTATCTCTCCTTGACTTCTCAATTTTTTGTACTCAACTATGTTGACAAAAAATATTTAGTTAATAGTATTTTTCATTTATTATGTTGGCAGAAATCATTACTGTACGTACATTAAACTTTTATAACTTTTTTCCATTTTGAGCGCCCCTGCTGTCATATTATCTCAAATATAAAAAGTTTAAAGATAAAATGTCATATTATCGCAAATATAAAACAAAAAGTTTAAAGAGACCCCAAAATCAAATTAAATATTTACTTTTTATTCTAATTTGTAAAGTTATATAAAAGATTGAATTAGATTCATATAAAAAAATAGCCATGTCGTGTTAACATGTTCATGTCTAATATGAACATGAGATTCTTATTTTCCCCTTACTTTTTCTTCTTCTTTCACTTTCATCCAATTTTTTTCCCTTCTTTTTTCAAAGTTAAACCTGTTTTTTTCCCTTACCTTTTTTTTTTTTTTTCCTTTGTCCTTCCACTTTCTCTGAGTGCATAACTTTTCAAGCTAACATCCTCTCATCAGTTTAGTCACCGATCAACGAAATCTAGTTACTAAAACAAGACCAAGTTACAATTGACCAAAATGAGGTCTTTAGGTATCATTGTGTTCATATTGGTTCAATATCTTATAAATGTATTTGAAATTCTAGAACTTAAGACCAAATATTTTTATTTAAAAAATAAATAGAAGTTGACTGTTCTATACCCATATGCAATCAATCATCTAACTGAAAGCGACCTCTGGCAAGTTTGTAAAACTTGATACAGAGATTTCTAGATTGTCAAACAGGGACAAAGTCAGACGATGTTCGTGTGAATAGTTGACGACACTCTATCCTCAACCGAACCAGTTGTTAACTATTATGAACAAACTCCTTGACTTATCCAACTACAGATCACAATTACCCGTTTGGCACCGTTTTCATTTTTAGCAACGATTTTATTAGGACTTATTTTTAATAGAACTTTATAAGACTTAAGTCCAATTATTAAAACCTATTGATAGTTTACCCTTCAACCGGTATTTATTACACATGTTTTCATTGTCCTGCTAAGCTTCTATATCCATATTTGCATGTTAATGTGATAGTCATGCTTTCTAGAGGAAGAAAACTGAAGTTTCTGGTAGTTTGTGTTAGTCATACTTTTTCTAGATGAAGACAAAGTAAAAGAAGTCTCTATTAGTTTAGTTGGGCTGTTAAGTTACCTTCTAGTGCACAAATATGACATAAGGGTGACCTACCATTGAGCAATGATGTATTTTGAAGTATTAGGTTACATTAGCAGAGACATGTTTTATGTAATGAGTCTTGATCTCTACTCCACCTAGAAATTCATTCTCTCTCCTATTATGACTTCTGAAAAGTTCAAGAATTTAGTTTTCGAGTCAAAGAGACAGATCTAGGATTATCAAAGGAGTTAAGAATCAAGCATATGAACCGAATGGAAAAGAAAAGAACCGGTATATGGTTTCATGTCTTAAAAGAACAACAAAAAAATAAAGCTACGAAATGAAAAAGCAATTCCTTTTTCATAGAAAAGAACTGGTATGTGATTTTATGTCTTAAAAGAAGAAGAGGAAACAGAAGTACCAATCGAAAGAATCACTTCCACAGCTTCCGCAAGGACATGTTTTTCTCGGTGTCCTTCTTCATCACCTTAGCCACAGCCATTTCAAACTCTTCCTGTGTTACATGAACCCTCCTCTCCCTCAGTGCAAACATACCAGCTTCAGTGCAAACCGCCTACAGACAAGGATTTGAAAGTTTAATAAAATATAGGCATAGTAATAATTGACAAAACAAAAATAAAGAGAAGTAAAAAAATAATTAAAAAGCAAAGAATTCCTAAACATGGAAATCAATTGGAGGAGGGGCGAATCTAAAGCTATGAGAAAAAAATGGATTCAAAAGGGAACAGACCTTTAGTTCTGCACCAGATGCACCATTCATCTTCTCTGCTATCTTCTTCAAATCAATCCCACGCATTAAGTTCATTTTTCTTGAGTGAATTTTCAAGATATCGAAACGGGACTGCAAGTATTAAAGAATACAAAAACAAACAAGCATATCAACTGGAGCTGGTAAACGACTAACTCAAAAAAGAATAATGAAAAAGGGATATGAAATCAATCTCATGAATTAATTTTATTTTTCTGGAGTACTAGAATGCAATTTTTAAGGCATCCAAACAGAACTACAGATAACAAAGAATATATTAAAACAAAAGGGGCATATTATCATAGCGGTGATAAGCAACAAACTCAAAAAGAAAAAGAAAAAAGATACAGAAAGATGGGTACAAAATAGTTCTAAATCACGGTATCGATCGCGGAGTATCGGTATCGGTAGTATCGGCCGGTACGTATCGGGAATCGGGTGTCGCGACCGTGAAATTTTAAAAATCATTAGCAATCCCTCTAAAACTAAATTTTATACATTTTTTTGACTCTTTTAACTTTAATTTGTTACATTTTAATCAAAATTTCATTATGTAGGAATATTTTTGACTCATTTTCAACTAAATGATATGTATTTATTTTTGGCATATGTTAAACTTTTAATAAAAAATTGATTTGAATATTTATTTTTTCTTGTACTAAGAAAAAATAAATAAATAAATAAATATATATATATTAATATAAATAGATGTTTAATACAAATGGTGATTGTATATCATATATATATATATATATTTTAATACAAATGATTGTACATTATATATATATATATATATATATATATTAATATAAATAGATGTTTAATACAAATGGTGATTGTATATCATATATATATATATATATATTTTTAATACAAATGATTGTATATTATATATATATATATTTTTTCAGCTCGGATTCGTAGCTCAAATTCGGAGGCTCGAATTCGGAGCAGAGGAAGAAGAGAAGAAGAAGAAGGAAGGAGGAGGAGGAGGAGGAGGAGGAAGGAGGAGGAGGAGGACTGGAGTGGAGGGGAGGGGAGGGGAGGGGGCCATAAAAATGGGGCTGGAGGAGGAGTCGGGGCTGCGACGGGGCTGCGACGATCGGACCTGCTGCGACGATCGGCGGCAGGGGCCCTTCTCTCCTCTCTCTCCTCTCCTCTCCTCTCCTCTCTCTCTCGCCTGTGTTGCCTGGTTCAACGAAGAAGAAGAAGAAAAGAAAGAAAGAAAAGGAAGAAAAAAAAATTCGAGACCCAAAACGACGTCGTTTTGGGTCTCGAGCCGAATTCGAGCCACGGAATTCGAGCTACGAGGCATTTTTCATATTTTTTAATACAAATGGTGATTGTATATATATATATCAAAATTTCCACTTCGCAGAGTCATCTCTGCTGAGATACTGCAATCGAAAAACTAGAATTATGTTAACTGGTGGTTCTTCTCTTACCTCTGTGCTTGTTGCAGAGTCATCTCTGCTGAGACACTGCAATCGAAAATTTCCACTTCAATCTCAGACTTTCATACCATAATACAACCACCTCTCTCTCTCTCTCTCTCTCACACTCAAAATGTTGACCGGAAGTTGCAGAAGAAAAGCAGGTGAATTTCATCAAGAAGAAAAAAAAAACTAGGCACCTTCAGGTGAATTTCGGAAGTGACTTTGGCCAAACCTTGGCACCTTTAGCTTTAGATCAACGGAAAAAAAAAAGAAAAAAAAACCAAAAAAAGAGCAGAGCACATCAAGAAGAAAACAGAGACTATAAAACAGAGACCGTATTGGCTCGTATCGGCCCATATATCGGATTCACGCCGCTACGTACCGGGACTCGGCCGCTACGGTTGTGAATTTCATTCTCACCGGTGTACCGGTGAATATCCGAATCGGAGGTATGATTTTCCGGTACGAATCGGCCGGTACGTACCGTACCGGCCGATATTTAGAACTATGAAAGTGCAATAACATAAAAGTGAAACACGTATTTGGAATGGAGAGACTTCTATAAGGCTACAACCACTTCACTCATGGTCATGCAAAAATTGTCCAAGTGATGCAAACTATAGGACTAATATCCTCCTTGCCATCTGAGATAAATAGCTGAGAGATTCCATGTAGAAGTGCAATTCAGTAACAAAACAAATCAGAATCAGTCTAAAAGTCACGAAACTGTCCATATCACAATAAGACTGAACTGAGAATCTTATTAAGCAACCATATGCCAACTTTCAATCATAGAGCAGATTCTTAAATAACATAAAAACATAAGAAAATAATTATAGGGTCTTGTTAATGTGTGCCCTAAGGGCATGTGTTAAGAAGCTTCAAATGTTTGTACAATTTTTATTGCACACACTTTTATGCAGGATGTACAAGCATTTTAAACTTCTTGACATGGGGCACAAGTTTAAAATAAAAAAAAATAAAAAAAAATCCATAATCATAAAGTAAAAGAAACGAAGATGAAAATGTGGTTATAGATATAACAGCTTCTCCAATTACAAATTGCTTGTACATGAGAAAGAGATAAATATGTAGGTCTTGGATTCAACTGAATATAAGAACTCAACTCCCAAGAACAACGAGGCACGATAGTTCGACTTGGAAAATGATAAGTAGAGACAAATACCAAGAGTAGATTTGGTAAAAATGTGGAAGGAGTTCAATAACATTAATGGGTTGATTTTATTTTTATTTTTTTTTCAATTTTTTGTCGAAACCATCATTGATAACCTTAGACATTCAGTACCATTGATGGAAATGAAAGTATTCTATCTCTTGATTTCATCTGGGAATACGACAAATATTATGTGTTAGACTTACCTAGGATGTTCCTGTGAGAAATGAGACCGGCCCACGGCGTCAGATCCTCTTCTTTGGTGGTCGGTCCTTTGAGTTCCAAGAGGAAACGGCGGATTAGAGGGGGCATCAGAGGTTGGGTATTGTGAAGCATGGCTCAGGTCTACGGCGAGAAGTGATTTTGGTCAGTTTTGAAGTGAGTTGGGTCGTTATAAACTATGGTTGGCGTTGGCCAAGCTAGGGTCACGATCTTTTTTGGGTTGTTTGGACGGCAAGCGGCGGAGTGTGGTGATTTGGATTCGTAGCGAGAAAGGTGGCGGGCAGTCGTTTCAAATTGTGGTTACGATCGAAGGTAGAAGGCATCAGGTCTTTCTCCAGTGTCAGAGTTTGGGGATGGCTAGGAGGGTGTGGCGTTGGTTATTGAGGGCTTTGCCAGTGAAGAGAGCTGGGTTGCGAAGGCTGGCCAAGTGACAAAGGCATCGACGGCGAAGAAGACTGCTTTGTCAAATATGGCCAATATGGGTAAGCCGATTCAGGTTGTGGCCAAGGAAGGGTGGTTTGGCTTGTTGAATAGGGCTTTGGTGGGTAAAGTGGGTGTGATTCGGGATATAGGGGTGGGATTTTCAATTATATCAAAGTGGGTCGGTCGATGGTGGAGATTTTCGAGAAAGGTGGAGATCCAGCCAGCTGGGGGTCAACACTTTCTCTTCATGTTCCCTTCACGACGGGCAGCTAAGAATATTGTGCAACGTCGGTGGGTTGTCGACGGCCGTGACCTTAATCTGCGATGGTGGTCACCGACAGTCCTGTGTGACAAAGGCAAGTCGCTGACACAGGAGCTGACAGTGTGGGTGAAGGTGGTGGGTCTACCTATTCATCTTCGAGGGTTGGCTACGTATAGGGCCATTGGTAAACGACGTGGTGGTTTTGTAGAGGTCGATGAGCTCTCGGCGGATCTCAGTGTGGTCTGATTGCGAGTTCAGTGTCATGCCACCATTCCAACCAAGATAGCGCTTTGATGGGAAGCTTGGTAGTATGTGATACCTTTATGGCCGGAAGTTGGATCAACGATTGACGTGGTGTCTCCGGCGGTAGACGCTAGAGATGGACTTCAACTAGGGAAGGAAAGTCGGCTGCGAGGCATGAAGAGGGGCGAAATTTTGGGAATGGATGATTTGGTGGATTTGATCGCAGATTTGGGGGAGATAAACTAGGGTTTGGGCATCAAGTCAGACCAAAGCTGCTTAGGCAGGGGGTCTAGGCTTTAGGTAATACACATTTGGGCCCAAATCAAACAATGCTGGACAATAGTGGGGGATTTGGCCAGATCAAGCTTGTGGAGAAACGTTTCAATTGTGGGAAGCATAGTATAGGCCCAAGTAATTCAAACCCAACCATTAATGAAAAAATCTGACTCGGCCCACAGCCGAATACAGGGTCTTGTTCTTACCCGTCTATAGATCGGGTCTTTGGATCTTGGCGTGATGATATGGGATTGCAGCGGCCAACCATCAGTGCTGGTGGTCTGTCCGCTGGTGGACTAGTGTCACGTCCATCGTTGGAGGAGCCTCCTCTGCCAACAATGAGGCTCAGTTCTGGGCAACCGGCGTCGAGTGTCAGGGAAACACAGTTTCAGTCCGACAAATATCTAGCTAACGAGCTAGCTGGGGCAGAGATGGATCAGTTCATGGGTGATAGGAAGTTTATGGCGGCGGATGAGGAGAGGTGGGTGCAATCAGGGGATGATTTGGCTATACTGGTGCGGCCCTTGGCGACAGATGATGGGGTTTATGGTCTGCCACAACTGAACCTAGAGTTTGAAACTGAGATAAAAACAAAGTTTCACACAGATCATCCACCGTATACAGATGAGGTTTCTAACTGGGTGTTGGCTCGTATTGCTAAGGTTTGTAAATTTTTGGGAGTTTCTTTTGTGGGGGTATGAGGTGGAGGCTTTGAAGTTATTCTCAGCAATCGAAACATCTTGGAAAGGGGATGGTACAGATGGTCAAGTAGGGCAGGTTGTAGGCCAAAAAGATAAAGGGATTCGAGAGCTTCAAAGACTAGAATGTTCAATCAATTACGACCATAACATGAAGGGGGTGAGCAATGGCTAAGGAAAGAACGTGGTGGTTGTGGACGTCCCCGAACGCCCCGGGAGGTTTAGGTCCCGTTCTGTTCATATTGGGGTCACTACAGTTCAAGGACTCACATGTCACGGTTCTTAATCTTGAACCAAAGAGTCCAAATCCGGCAAATCGTTTTGAAAACAGATTTTTTGAAAGAAGTGCCAAACATGGACTGCTTCGCCAGATACAGAGTCGCCACCTAAATATTTTTTAATGGGAAATTTAGGAAACCCTGACTCGGTGCCAAAGGCCACGTGTCCGTCATCACCAAAGTTGTCTCGGCTCGGGAACTTGGGTACGATTGGGGAAGGTCACTTTGTGAGCACCCCCGCTCGCCCGGTCAAAGACCGGCCTCTACTAACCATGATATTTGTTTTTGAAAACATTGTGAGCTCTTATTCCGGTTATTAGCCTAGGTTACTATGTGATGCTCGCAGCAAACAAGTATAGACTGAGTCGCCTGAATTGGAACAAAACATCTCATGTTTGTTTATTTGAAAATGGTTTGATGGTGCTACCCGCAGGTAGGCTAAGACGCGGATTTGCCACCCTCAGGTGGGCTTAGAAAACATGATTTTGCCACTATCTAGTGGGCTTAAAACAAACATTTGATGAATTGTCCCAATCCAAGTAACACAACCTCCACCCACAGGCATCCAAGGCAGTTATATCACATAAGCATTTAGCCTCATGGTAAGCATGCTATTCATGGCAACACTCACACGCATGCAAGGATGCTAAAGCATAAAACTCACCGAGTACTCCAAGCCAAAAACAGAAAACTGATTAGAAATCATGCATGATCCTAAATATACGGGAATGCCTAATGCAACACATGCAATAATGCAACTATAGCAGGCTCGGCTATTCTAAACATGGCATATGAAATGCTACAACTAACACGTATTCAATTTGGAATTGAAATACAAATGCAGTTTGTATGATGCGCCGAGCCCGGTGCGTGCAAAACAGATGAATGATGCAAGCATGCTATCATACTGTATGCTAATTGAAATATGCCCTATATCTAACCAACACAAGCGGGTAAATAAAAGGGAGAGAGAAAGGGGGGTTGGAAGACATGCACACACACACCCACACTTATTACAGTTTTGCCCTCGCGCAGAGGGTCCGAATAAATAATACAGTCCGAAATAAACAGTCCGAAATAATACAGATTCCTAATTAATTAACAAATTAAACTAAGAAAGCTTTAAAATTGGCTTGCAAGCCAGGAGGGGCTGCCTCGCTTCGTTCCGGATAATGAAATGATGCATGCTGGGTTGCCTTTTGGAAATCCACTGGGATGTCCCAATCAGCCTCTGTTTGCAATGTTTCTTGAAATGCGCGCCAGACTCCGAAAAGTTGCTGATTCCTTATCTTGCTGCAACAGAGAGCAGGAAAAGGGCATAGCAATGTATTTCACAAATATATGCATGCCTCGATCCTCGTGCCACCAATCACGCATACCGATGCATGATGGCCGAGGAATCGGATTGCACAACTCACTATAGAATGAATGCACATGAATGCTACAATGAAAACCTAACTCCATCATGGGTAATCCGGAGTGTCGGTGACTTGGGAATTGAGACCCGTTCCGTCACTCGGAGTACGAAACGTGCCTCGTTTCCCGTGCCCGGGCGAACTCCTATCCCGAACACGATGCAATATGCATGATATGCATGAAATGCAACTAATATACAGTTCTAGTATGCGCAATGCTGATGAAAATGAGATGTCTCGAAAATGCGTGCACACAGGCACGCAAATCGAGAAAATACATGAATGCAATCTAAGATACAACCTGGTATGCACTATGCTGTGAACATGAGATGAAAATGAGACGCCTCAAAAAGCGTGCACGCGGGCACGCATACCGAGGCGATGATGTGAAATGCAAATCGGATAAAACCGAAGTGCCTCGAAATGCGTGCCCATGGGCACGCAAACCGAGGCAATGATGTGATGGAATGAAATGGCATACGGAATGCCACGATGGGCTTATACCAACATGGGAGAGCCTCAGCTCACTCACATAGGAAGCCGTCGGATAAGAATGAAGTGCCTTGAAATGCGTGCCCACAGGCACGCAAACCGAGGCAATGATAAAATGAGATGGAAATGCAAATTGGGCTTATACTAACATGAATGGACCTCAGCCACACTCACATCAGATGCCGTCGCGTAAAACAGAGGTGCCTCGAAGTGCGTGCCCACGGGCACGCAAACCGAGGCATGGCCCGAAGGCATGAAATAGCACGGGAAATGATATGCAAGCATGCAAACCAAATTTCAGCACCTAAATGAAAGGGAAAACAGCCCCGAAATGATGCGAAATGACAACCAATGCATGAAATCATCCCGAAATGTGATTTTAAGTACCCGAAATGGCCTATAGCCATACTAAACATGCACAACATGATCATGACATGCAAACCAGTAGTAAGGCAGACACAAATATGGCATTTTTTCAGTACAAAGAAAGGCTAAAAAACAACCACAAGTATGGCAAACTTAGCATGCAAAAACGGGGAAAAAGAGGGGAATTACAAAGCAAGTAGTAAGGCAGACACAACATGATCATGACATGCAAACCAGTAGTAAGCAGACACAAATATGGCATTTTTTCAGTACAAGAAAGGCTAAAAAACAACCACAAGTATGGCAAACTTAGCATGCAAAAACGGGGAAAAAAGAGGGGAATTACAAAGCAAGTAGTATATACAATGCTCAAACCAGAAAAATCAGTTCTACAAAATTAAAGAGGGACCAAAAACATGCACATTTACAGTCGATTAGATCCTCCAATTCAGTATGTAGATATGCTTAAAATAGCATGCAAA